>CM056502.1:35210666-35453126 GCA_029783415.1 Anisodus acutangulus | reverse complement strand
ACATCTTGGGTGACACAATATCCTTGTACATTCGGCTAACACTGTAAATATCAACATATTTTCCATATGCCTCAATAAAGACTTAGAAACAAATTTAGAGATGCTTTTAACATAGGAAACAATAACATGAATATTCTTAACTACTAGGAGTAGAATAAATTATGGAGCAATATCACGGTTATATTTCGTTACATGAAAGATGCCAAAAGAAAGAAATAATTTGTCTTAACATACCTGTGTGCTTCCTATCCGATAGTAGTCCCACTAGTTCCATATGATCCCAAGAATTCTAATTCATTTCCAAGCTTAAAGGTTTGATGCAACTTTCGAATCCCAGTTATTGAGGTGCTTCTACAGAGGTGTTTAAAGAGAGACTTTCTGTAATTAATATCTTGAATGAACAAGATATATGTTTGTTATATGCACTTAATTAGGCGGTGAAAAATCATATCTCTTGGCCAAAAAGGATTTGTCACCTAAAGCTATTTACAATGTATCCACGTGGAGGTATTATTCCTATAACACTTATCACACTAATTTAATGTTAATCATTTTGTCCCCCACTTAAGATTATTAACTAATTCCATAATTAATTAATTACACACACAATTAATTTTGTGATCCTAATTCACTTAAATCTTAATGACTTATAAGACTTTCATATACTCAATGTCATAATATGACACTAGTCCATAACCTTTTTGGAGACATATAACCATTATTATTAATCCCAATCTTCACACTTGTTATGTCCAAAATTATTTCGGGATTTTATCATTTTATATGCTAAACTCTTTATTAGCATACATAAATATGATCCAAAATTTTCCCAATGCTTGGGTCTATTTCCTTCATTTAGGTGCTCAAATTATCGTTCAAAATTCCTGGATGTTACATTTTTCCCCCCTTAGAAACATTTGTCCTCGAATGTTGGGGTGATATATTTAATCTCCGCTACGTAGCCCAGAAATACAACTGTTCCTAATTCCACCAAATTCGCTAGAATAGATCCGTCTAGCCATTACTGACTCACCCACTGGTGTGGTTACCTCCTATCCACTCGGGTTACATACCAAATTTACAACACATCCACATTATGTGAAAAGAGCGATAATATACTTGTAACAACATCTCGTGAGGATTCCCGATCCGGTCGTCCCATCAATGACTAAGTACGGTTCTGTCCCCCCACCAAAATTAGTTGCTCTACCCCTACCTCTACCTTGACCAGATAATGTGTGATGACTCTGCCCTGACGGGGGTACTAACCGTGATGAAGTTGTTGCAGATTAGACCCGCCGGACCCTAACACCTTCGCCTCGGGTCGGACAGTCTCGCATAACATGACCAGGTTCACCACAAGAATAAAGCACATTTGTTCCTTGTCGGCATGGTCCTAGATGGGTCTTACTACACTATTCACAATGAATCAACGGTGGCCTCCTCTCAATAGAATTTCCTCCGTAATAAGTTTTTGACATGTGTGAACCCTGACCTGGTCCCGATTGAACAACCCGATCAACCCTCATCCTTGAAAACGGTAATGATGCGCTAGCTACCGGATAAGATGGGTGTCCATGAGGCTGTCGCCTTGGCCCGTCTCTGAAATTTTCCACGTCATCGATGGATCGGGCCCTCTTATGCTGGCCCTTATCATGTTCTCAATCTTCCCGTTGTTGTCTCTTACGATCTTCCAAGTTCTGTGCATAAGGTTGAATACGAGCAATATCCATACTCGGATTCAAAGAAGCCGTAGTACACTCATTAATCAAGTGCGGCCCCAAGCCGGTAAAAAACTTATGTACCCGGTCACTCATCTCCGCTACAATCGTAGAAGCATATCGGGCCAACGAATTAAAATGCAAACAATATTTTTGAACACTCAGGTCATCCTGCTCAAGACGTAGGAACTTATCCTGCCTGGCCCGTCGAAGTTCGACTGGCAGAAAGTGCTGTAAAAAGGCCTTTGAGAATTCTCTCCATCCAACCGGTGAAACACGAGGTCCCCTAGATTGATCCCATGTATCAAACCATGTTACTGCGATATCCCGCATTCTATAAAAAGCAAACTTTACCGATTCAATATCGGTAGCATTCATCACCCGCAAGGTGCGCTGTACCTGATCTAGAAAATTTTGCGGGTCCGCATTCATGTCTGACCCTGTGAATATCAGAAGGTCTAGATTAATGAAATCCCGAGCACTTGCGCTAGCAAATTGTCAAGGGTGGGAATCGACTGATCCCGAGCGCCACCAATTGTGTCAATAACTGGACCGCACTTCGCATATAAAGATCCATGTCTAGAGTATCTAATGGAGGAACTAGGGGAACTGCAGCTCTACCACTCTCCTCCGATGGTGACGAACTAAGAGAATCGTACAAAGGGGTCGCACTGAGGGTCTCACTCTGGCCCTTGCTAGCGGGTGGAAATCGAATGGCACTTTCACCCGCAGCCGTATTCAACTCCCTTATACTCTTGGACATCTTCCTTGCGGTAGGCATTGTTGGAATCGTAAATACGAAATATATTAGGAGAGAAATACTTATAACTCAGTTCTATAACACGATCTATGATATGAAAGAACGGAAACCATCCCTAAATGTCAAGCAGCCTCCTGTTTATAAGTATGGTGCACAACATACCCATAAAGAAGACTCTACTAGACACGACTTGTAGACTCCCTAGGACAGACATGCTCTGATATCAAGTTTGTCACGACCCAAACCGGAGGGCCGCGACGGGCATCCGGATCCCACCCGCCGGGTACCACCATTCGTATATTTAACATCTAATCGTAATCAATTACAGTCTAAGCCGAAAGAAAATTATGAAAATCATGTAACCATCTTATATATACACATACCCATACAAAGGCCTACAAGGCCATACAAGACCACTATCCACAGGACACCTGTCTACAAGCCTCTAGGAGTAGCAACATCAAAGGCCGGGACAGGGCCCCGCCATACCCATATATACAAGCAAATATGTACCGTACCAAAATTAGACCAACACTCCGAACAAGGGGAGTGCTCCAAAAATCCACTGAATTCGCAATCAATTAACATGAACCATCACATTCTTTAACTGAACCTGCGGGCATGAAATGCAGTGTGCCCCGATAAAAGGGACGTCAGTACGACTGATGTACTGAGTATGTCAGGCATGAATAATGGTATAACATGGATATAACAACAACTAAAACAGAAACAACTGACCAATAGTACATATCTCTGAGGGTCCTAATATATGCCTAAATGTCATGCACAATGCAATATACATATACATCGGCCCCATTGGGCATCTTCCTTACCATAACAGCCTCTGTGGGCATCATTTCATGTCGGCCTCTGTGGGAAAAATAAGTCTAAATGTCATGCATAATGCGGTAAATACATATATACTGGCCACACAAGGGCATCTTCCTCCCAATCATATATATATATATATATATTGACCCTTAATCAGACATCTTCCTTCATTAAGCCACACATGCTAGCCACACATGCTTTATCATTATCATATCCAGCTGATCAGGTGGTCTGCGTTTCCTGTTTTCCGTCCCCAATATACGATCTTGGTTAAAACATGAATGCAATGCAAATGAAAATGCATGAATAACAATAGCCCATCCTGGGTGACACAATATCCTTGTACCTTCGGCTAAATATCAACATCTTTTCCGTATGTCTCAATAAGGACTTAGAAACAAATTTAGACATGCTTTTAACATGGAAAACAATAACATGAATATTCTTAACTACTAGGAGTAGAATAAATTATGGAGAAATATCACGGTTATATTTCATTACATGGAACATGCTAAAAGAAAGAAATATTTTTTCTTAACATACCTGTGTGCTTCTTATCCGATAGTAGAGTCCCACTAGTTCCATATGATCCCAAGAATTCTAATTCGTTTTCGAGCTTAAAGGTTTGATGCAACTTTCGAATTCCAGTTATTGAGGTGCTTCTACAGAGGTGTTTAAAGAGAGACTTTCTGTATTTGATATCTTGAATGAACAAGATATATGTTTGTTATATGCACTTAATTAGGCGGTGCAAAATCCTATCTCTTGGCCAAAAAGGATTTGTCACCTAAAGCTATTTACAATGTATCCACGTGGAGGTATTATTCCTATAACACTTATCACACTAATTTAATGTTAATCATTTTGTCCCCCACTTAAGATTATTAACCAATTCCATAATTAATTAATTACACACACAATTAATTTTGTGATCCCAATTCACTTAAATCTTAATGACTTATAAGACCTTCATATACTCAATGTCATAATTTTATAATATGACACTAGTCCATAACCTTTTTGGAGACATATAACCATTATTATTAATCCCTATCGTCACACTTGTTACGTCCAAAATTATTTCGGGATTTTATCATTTTATATGCTAAACTCTTTATTAGCATACGTAAATATGATCCAAATTTTTTGCCAATGCTCGGGTCTATTTCCTTCATTTAGGTGCTCAAATTATTGTCCAAAATTCCTGGATGTTACATCTTTCCCCCCATAGAAACATTCATCCTCGAATGTTGGGGTGATATATCTAATCTCTGTTACGTAGCCCAGAAATACAACTGTTCCTAATTCGACCAAATTCGCTAGAATAGATCCGTCTAGCCATTACTGACTCACCCACTGATGTGGTTACCTCCTATCTACTCGGGTTACATACCAAATTTACAACACATCCACATTATGTGAAAAGAGCGATAACGTACTTGTAATGACATCTCGTGAGGATTCACGATCCCGTCGTCCCATCAATGCCTATGTACAGTTCTGTCCCCACCAAAATTAGTTGCTCTACCCCTACCTCTACCTTGACCGGATAATGTGTGATGATTCTGCCCTGACGGGCGTACTGACCGTGATGAAACTGCTGCAGATTCGACCTGCCGGACCCAAACACTTTCGCCTCTTGTCGGACAATCTCGCATAACATGACCAGGTTCACCACAAGAATAACACACATTTGTTCCCTATCGGCATGGTCCTAGATGGGTCTTACTACACTGTTCACATAAAATCAACGGTGGCCTCCTCTCAATAGAATTTCCTCCGTAATAGGTTTTTGACATGTGTGAACCCTGACCTGGCCCCGATTGAACAACCCAATCAACCCTCGTCCTTGAAAACGGTAATGATGCGCTAGCTACCGGATAAGATGGGTGTCCATGAGGCTGTGGCCTGGGCTCGTCTCCGAAATTTTCCAAGTAATCGACGGATCGGGCCCTCTTATGCTGGCCCTTATCACGTTCTTGATTTTCCCGTTCTTGTCTCTTACGATCTTCCAAGTTCTGTGCATAAGCCTGAATGTGAGAAATATCCATACTCGGATTCAAAGAAGCCGTAGTACACTCATTAATCAAGTGCGGCCCCAAGACATTAACAAACCTATGTACCCGGTCACTCATCTCCGCTACAATCGTAGAAGCATATCGGGCCAACGAATTAAATTGCAAACTATATTCTTGAACACTCAGTCACCCTGCTCAAGACGTAGGAACCTGTCCTTCCTGGCCCGTCGAAGTTCGACTTGAAGAAAGTGCTGTAAAAAGGCCTTTGAGAATTCTCTCCATCCAGCCGGTGAAACACGAGGTCCCCTAGATTGATCCCTTGTATCAAACCATGTTACTGCGACATCTCGCATTCTATAAAAAGCAAATTTTACCGATTCAATATCGGTAGCATTCATCACCTGTAAGGTGCGCTGTTCCTGATCTAAAAAATTTTGCGGGTCCACATTCATGTCTGACCCTATGAATACCGGAGGGTCTAGATTAATGAAATCCGGAGCTCTTGCGCTAGCAACTCTGTCAGAAGGACTGGGAATTTGACGTTGGGCCTGAGCGGCCACCAATCGTGTAAATAACTGGACCGCACTTCGCATATCAAGATCCATGTCTAGAGTATTTTGTGGAGGAATTGGGGGAACTGCAGCTCTACCACTCTCCTCCGATGGTGACGAACTAAGAGAATCGTACAAAGAGGTCGCACCGAGGGTCTCACTCTGACCCTTGCTAGCGGGTGGAAATCAGCTGGCACCTTCACCCGCAGCCGTATTCAACTCCCTTATACTCTTGGACATCTTCCTTACAGTAGGCATTGCTGGAATCGTAAATACGAAATAGATTAGGAGAGAAATACTTATAACTCAGTTCTATAGAACGATCTATGATATGAAAGAATGGAAACCATCCCTAAATGTCAGGCAGCATCCTGTTTATAAGTATGGTGCACAACATACCCATAAAGAATACTCTACTAGACACGACTTGTAGACTCCCTAGGACAGACATGCTCTGATACCAAGTTTGTCATGACCCAAACCGGAGGGCCTCGACGGGCACCCGGATCCCACCCACCAGGTACCGACATTCATATATTTAACATCTAATCGTAATCAATTACTGACTAAGCCGAAAGAAAATTATGAAAATTAGGTAACCATCTTATATATACACATACCCATACAAAGGCCGACAAGGCCATACAAGACCACTATCAACAGGACACCTGTCTACAAGCCTCTAGGAGTAGCAACATCAAAGGTCGGGACAGGGCCCCGCCATACCTATACTCCGAGCAAGGGGAATGCTCCAAAAATCCACTGGATTCGCAATAAACTAACATGAACTGTCACCTTCTTTAACTAAACCTCCGGACATGAAACGCAGCGTCCCCCGACAAAAGGGACGTCAGTACGACTGATGTACTGAGTATTTTAGGCATGAATAATGGTATAACATGGATATAACAACAACTGAAACAGAAACAACTGACCAATAGTACATATTCTTGAGGGTCCTAATATATATGCCTAAATGTCATGCACAATGCGATATACATATACATCGGCCCCATTGGGCATCTTCTTTACCATAACAACCTCTGTGGGCATCGTTTCATGTGGGCCTCTGTGGGCATAATATCTCTAAATGTCATGCATAATGCAGTAAATACATATATACTGGCCACAAAAGGGCATCTTCCTCCCAATCATATATATATATATATATATATATATTGACCCTTAATCAGGCATCTTCATTCATTAAACCACACATGCTTTATCATTATCATATCTCAGCTGATCAGGTGGTCTGCGTTTCGCGTTTTGCGTTTCCCGTCCCCAATATACGTTCTTGGGTAAAACATGAATGCAATGCAAATGAAAATGCATAAATAACAATAGCACATCCTGGGTGACACAATAACAATTGTACCTTCGACTAACACTGTAAATATCAACATCTTATCCATATGCCTCAATAAGAAATTAGAAACAAATTTAGACATGCTTTTAACATAGGAAACAATAACATGAATATTCTTAACTACTAGGAGTAGAGTAAATTATGGAGAAATATCACGGTTATATTTCGTTACATGGAACATGCCAAAAGAAAGAAATAATTTGTCTTATCATACCTGTGTGCTTCCTATCCGAGAGTAGTCCCACTAGTTCCATATGATCCCAAGAATTCTAATTCGTTTCCGAGCTTAAAGGTTTGATGGAACTTTCGAATTCCAGTTATTGAGGTGCTTCTACAGAGGTGTTTAAAGAGAGACTTTCTGTATTTGATATCTTGAATGAACAAGATATATGTTTGTTATATGCACTTAATTAGGCGGTGCAAAATCCTATCTCTTGGCCAAAAAGGATTTGTCACCTAAATTTACAATGTATCCACGTGGAGGTATTATTCCTATAACACTTATCACACCAATTTAATGTTAATCATTTTGTCCCCCACTTAAGATTATTAACCAATTCCATAATTAATTAATTACACACACAATTAATTTCGTGATCGCAATTCACTTAAATTTTAATGACTTATAAGACCTTCATATACTCAATGTCATAATTTTATAATATGACACTAGTCTATAACCTTTTTGGAGACATATAACCATTATTATTAATCCCTATCGTCACACTTGTTACGTCCAAAATTATTTCGGAATTTTATCATTTTATATGCTACTCTTTATTAGCATATGTAAATATGATCCTAAATTTTTTTCAATGCTCGGATCTATTTCCTTCATTTAGGTGCTCAAATTATTGTCCAAAATTCCTGAATGTTATACTGACTCATGCAAAATTCCTGGATGTTACACTGACTCATGCAAAATTATTTTGACATCTTGTTAGTCTAAAAATATTGGCCTAGGTGCTTTAAGATTTCAGGAACTGCACGACATCTTGTTAGTCTCCTTTGTTGAATCTAGTTCCTTTGTGCACCATCTTGACTTGAGGGGATATGAGACTATTGTTTCATTTATTTACTGGATACAGACAGTTACTAATCTTCGAACATGTATTAGACTAATATAAAAGCTTCTGCCACAGAGTATCTGCACTATTAAATTTAACTGAGAATTATTAACATATGGCCAAAAAAAAAGAAAAGAACAGAAGGAATCTTAGGAAAGGGATCAGGCGTGTCATTCCCTTTGTGTATGTCAATATATTCCGGACATTTATGGGTCGTTTGGTAGGGTGTATAAGAATGGCACTGACATGATTTTTTATTAATTGTTTGGTTTGTTGTATTAAATAACATGTATTGTATAATTTCTAAATAATACTGAATAAGGTGTATTCAGCCTCTCTACCTCCCAAGGTAGAGTAAGGTCTGCGTACACTCTATCATCTCCAGACCCCACTTGTGGGATTACACCGGGTATGTTGTTGTACTGAATAGGGTGTATTTGAATAAAAATAGTACTGGTTGTGTTAATGCCATGATTTACTATGTATTAGAATAATACTAAATAGAGTGCATAAGTAATATTGATATTAGATGTACCAGACTCAAATTTGCAACCAAACATCATAATAAAATTTAGTACCAACATTATTCTACCTCATACACCCTACCAAACGATCCCTTAGGCCCTAGAGCTTTAGTCTAGTGGTTAGAGCAACACATGATGTATGAGTGAGGTTTGCATCACGGTGTTTAAACCTTGCCACAGATAAAATCTAGTATTTAACTGGAGAAAGGTAGAGGTGTGAGTCTGATGTATATAAGAAGGGAATTGAATGGTTAGGTTGATCGGAGTTGGTTTGGGGCTGGACGGACACAAATATGGGAGTCAAATGGAGGTTGGTGGAATAGGACTGTTTTCGGACAGTTTAGGTTTGTGGGAGGTGTACGGGTGCCCATATGTAGTTTGGGGTTAAGGCGTTTGGAGAGGATGAACTAGACACGTTGTAGGTTATATTGGTGGTTGGATGGTGGTAAGGTGGCGGAAACTGGTCGGGACAGTAAGGTACGAAGGTTGAACCTGGTGAGGATGGTGGAGTTGTTGGTTGGGTTTTCGGGTGTTTTTGGGAGGAATTGGTTAACGACCTTTTTGGTGTAGGTTGGGGAAGTGTTGGGTGAAAGGGATTAGGCAGTTTGGACAATAATTGGGCATGAAATTGATAGACAAGTTCGGGTGCGGATAAGGTGATGTAGGCCGAGATGACCTTCTAATGTGTTTGTGACAAAGTAACCGGATAGAACCTTGGCTTGGGTATAGTTAGATCACAAAAGTTCTAACTAGACTAACACCTAGGGTTTGGAGCACAAAAGGACCAACTAAGATAACAACACAAAAGTTGAATAACTTGGCAAAGTTTGAGAAAACTCAAATATATTTCATAAAATTTCAATGTCTCTTTCATCAACTACATCCCCTATTTATACTAGTTTTAAACCTTCTAGAAGAGGTAACAAGATAGACATAAAAATGCATCTAGGCCGAATGGAAAAGGAGGAGAGGTTCAGCCGATTTGGGAGAAGGGAAAAGACCCAACTCTTCATGTTCTCTAGGCCACCCTTTTGTGTCATCCATGTAGATAAGTGCATGAACTAGCTAGTTCATGAATTACCACCTTGGGGAACATTGGAACTAAAAGGTGGTCTCGGCCAAGACCTACGTAAAAGCAGAAAAAATATTTCCTTCTTGGATCTTCAAGTCTTGTCTTCAACTCCACTCCACATTAAGCATGTCACCATAGGACGGTTGACAATATTTGGCACTCCTAGCAAATCACCTAGCGGCTCATGTTGAAAACTTAAGTTTATGGCCTTCATTTCATCATACTCCCCTTATTTAACAGAATTTTCCCTCAAATTCTCATCATCTATGTATGGTGATAAGTCTCCAACATTAAACGTTGAACTAATACCTCCATATTCGTTCGGAAGTTCTACCTTGTAGGCACTTCCCCGAACCTGGCCAATATCTTGAAAGGATCATCCGCCCTCGACATTAACTTGTTCTTTCTCATGTTGGGAGATCTATCCTTCCTTAGGTGTAGCCAAACCAAATCTCTGGGCTGGAATTGTTTTTAAGTCCTTGACTTGTTCGCATCCATTTTGTACTTGGTATTGGCCTTCTGAATTTGTGCTAGGATTTGATCATGTAAATTCTTGAAGGCCTCAATTCGATCTTTAATCGTGAAGCTTAGGATTTCTTTCTTTGGGATTGGAACCAGATCAATAGGTAAAAATGGGTTAGTGCCATAAACAATTTCAAATGGAGCTTTACCCGTTGTACGAGATTGACTCCGATTATAAGCAAATTCCGCATGTGCCAACTTGATGTCCCAATACTTGGTGGTCTTGCTCACCAACCCTCTTAATAGTGTGCCAAGAGTTCTATAGTCACTTCCGTTTGGCCATTCGTTTGAGGATGATGTGAGGTACTAAATAGTAACTTGGTACTAAGACCATAGTGTTTTTCATAAATAACTTAGGAACTTCACATCCCTATCAGACACAATAGTCTTACGAATGCCATCCAATCTTACCACTTCTTTCAAATACAAGTCCGCAATATGTGTTGCATCATCGGTCTTATGACAAGCAATGAAGTGAGCCATCTTCGAGAATCTATCCACAACTATCATGATAGAGTCATTTCCCCGTTGTGTTCTTGGTAAGCCGAGGATGAAATCCAAGCTCACATCTTCCCATGGTCGCTCCGGAACCAGTAAAGGTGTATACAATCCTTTGTGGAAGAAACTTTTAGCCTTTTGACAAGTGGAACACCTACTAAATGGATGAGGCCTAGAGTGTTTCCTAAACTGCTGATATATCTTAAACATTTTTGTCCTCTAGTGTATCTTGATAGGAAAAAAAGAAAGAAAGAGGAGTTACATGACTTTTGTAAAATTAGCAAACACATGAATTGGGGAAAATGTAGTCATATATAATAGTTTTATTCATTGAAGTAAACTTTAGCCATCCTATTAAATGGCTAACTCTTCATTTGGCAACACAACAAAGAGAAGGGAAAGGAAAGTTTAAAAAACATCATCTCTTTTGTTTGATCCTAACTATAATCTATGTGAAAGGAAAAGGTTACATCAGTCCTCTTATTTTCTTAAATAGAATTGACAATTCTTTGGTAAGTGATAATGAAAGTAAGACCAAAATAATAGACCAGTTCTTGTTTTACTGTGGCTGCACAAGGAGATAAAAGTAGGGACAACGAAATCTTTTCACCTGCCTAAGATATAGTTCAAAATGGAAGAAAAAAATGCATGATTCCTGAAGCTGGTGGAGAAAATACTCCAGTACATAACTGCATTTAAGTTAATATCATACATCTAAACTAAATTAGTACTAGTACTATATTTTGAGAGCTCACCACCTCCAATAATAAATGAATCAGTATCACCCAAACTAAGTCCATGCATCTGCCGTCCACACCTCCACATAGATGTAGGGTTTCTGAAGCACTGAAGTGGCTTATATAATCAAAGGTGAAAATGTAAATTGAATAAATCTTATCGGTTCATCGTTAAACTGTTAAAGAAATTGGACGAACCGGCTCTTGAACCAATAACCCGATAGTCATGTAACACGAAAATTTTTTTGAACCGTTCATCCTATAAGCTGATAGCGGTAAATCAATCGCATTTTTTCTTGCTCTAGTATCGGTTATAACCAAAATTGTACACCCCTATAGCCCTACCTCTTATGAATTTTCTTCATGTAGCAAAATATTGAGTGCTTATCATCAAGGGTTGTGGTGGAATGAATATAGGATCTCTCCACCTTTAATCAAAGGTCTCAGATATGAACTCTGTGAATGAAAGAAATCTTGATAGGGAGCACTTTCTCTTTTAACGGGCCTTACGTGGCGCGAATCCAAATTGATCGGAGCTCCAAAACAGTTATTGAACACCGAGACCAGGGAAAACAATATTGAGCGCTTACATAGTTAACACGTTATTGGTTTTGAACTCTCCGATATAGCTAACAACCATTGAATGAATTGTTTGTGTTACTAAGTTTCAACACATTCACTCTGGATATCCTTCATGATGTTTTGGTGGTAGGTAACCATCTACTTCAATCTTTGTACGATTCACTCATTTAGTTTTCATGTAGGGTCTAACTAATATGGTAGAGTGAGTGGCATGTAATATATACGTACACACACAATAATACGCACTTTCTTACTAGCACTTTGTAGTCGTCATGACATCACTATAAGAAAATATATAATTGATAATAAAATTTTAGCATAAATGACAACAAATTTAATATGTTGTTGTTGCGAAAACTTTTTATATCAGGAGTTATTGCAACGGCATGCAATAATTTTTGTTGTTGCAAAAAGTATTTTTGACAACAATATCCAACATATGACAACAAAAATGTTGTTGGCAAATGTTTTTCTTCGTGTAGTGCATGTTCGATGTTTGATCAATAAAATTAAGTTATCGGTTTTTACCTATCCAATTTTTATAATTTTATCAGTGACATTTACTCGGAGTCTGATATTCTCATTTTTTGAATTTTATATTTAGCACATGTACTTTCCTTTTATGATATATTCGATTTTTAGAGGTTGCACTTTGCTATTTCATTGAACTGTTTCGACTAAAAAGCCACCAGAATCTGCATATATGTACTTAATTTTAAGGATTAAAAGGTAAAGTAAATGTGATTTCGACCACCCTTAGCTTCGTTCAACAATAACATACCCAGTGTACAAGTGGGGTCTGGAGAGGGTAGTGTGTATGCAGATCTTTACTTCTTTTTCGATAGACCCTCGGCTCGAGTAAAACATTTCAAAGAAGTTTGAAAAAAGAGAAATATGAGGCATGACATGCCCAACTACCTACTAGCTAGCCCTCTACCTTGATTACAGTCCTCCATACCCTCCTATCTAAGGTCATGTCTTCGTTGGGCTGAAACTACGCCATGTCCTGTCTAATTACCCCTCCCAATAATTCTTCAGCCTACCTCTACCCCTCCTTTCATAGCCAACTTCTCACACCTCCGCACTGGGGCATTTGTGCCTCTCCTCTGCACATGCCTGAACCATCTCAACCTCGCTTTCCGCATCTTATCCTCCAACGAGGTCACTCCCACTCTTTCCCGGATATCATCATTTCTAATCATGTCCCTCCTTGTATGCCCACAATCCATCTCAGCATCGTCATCTCCGCATCTTTCATCTTTTGGATGTGCGAAGTCTTGACTGGCCAAGACTCTGCCCCATATAACATAGTTGGTCTAACCACCACTCTGTAGAACTTGCCTATAAGCGTTGGTGGCACCTTCTTGTTACACAAGACTCCATATGTGAGCCATCATTTCATCCACCCCGCACTAATGCGATGCGTGACATCATCATCAATCTCTCCATTGTCTTGGATAATCGACCCAAGGTATTTAAAGGTTTATTTCTCTTGAATTTCCTGAGTACCAAGCCTCACTTCCATGCCAACCTCACGCGATACGCTGCTGAACTTGCACTCCAAGTACTCTGTCGTGGTCCTACTCAACCTAAACCCTTTAGACTCCAGAGTCTGCCTTCAAGCCTCCGACTTAGCATCCACTCCACTGTGACTCTCGTCAATCAACACTATATATGTCATCCGCGAATAACATACACCATGACACCTCACCTTAAATTTACTGCGCCAGACTATCCATCACCAAAACAAAAGGGCTAAGAGCTGATCCCTGGTGCAACTCCATCATCTAAACATCAAATATTCTTAATCAACTTTCAACAAAAAACGTGTTTTACAACTAGAGATTAAAGACGATTGTGAAGTGATAATCCTGAAAGCAATGGATAACAAAATGCCAATCTTATTGAAAGAAATAATCCCCTTGATTATTTTCATTAATTGAAAGGCTATATATACAAGTTACATATTTCCATAATAGGAGAATCCTATTCCTATTCTATTTCTAAAACATTATTCTACCATAATTCTAACTATACAATTATGGTAAGTGTATATCCTAATTATGGTAAGTGTATATCCTAATCTAGGTAACAAATACACTACAATATACACAAAATATACTTTCCTTAATATACAAAATTTTCCCACTGCTTTGCTGCCCAAAGCCGTGATGGGCCTCAGTGATTTCGGCCACTGCCCACTGCTTTGATGGGCTGCCCACTGCTTTCTTCTTTGAGCCCTTTGCTTTGTATACACGTGATATATCTTGTTGTATATTCAATGTATATCACGTATATTACCTTTGTTTAACACACCCCTTGATCATAGCGGGCGATCTTCGAACGCCGAGGCGTCGCCCTTAAAATCTTCAAAGAGAACCGCTGGTAGACCCTTTGTAAAGATGTCTGCAATTTGATAACGAGACGGGACATGGCATACGCGAACGTGACCCTTTGCAACCTTTTCACGGACAAAGTGAATGTCCATTTCGATATGCTTAGTGCGTTGGTGTTGAACTGGGTTACCTGAAAGGTAGATGGCACTAATGTTATCGCAATATACCAAGGTTGCCTTCTGAATGGGACAATGAAGCTCCAAAAGCAAATTACGTAGCCAACATGATTCGGAAACCACATTCGCTACCCCTCGATATTCTGCCTCTGCACTTGAGCGTGATAGAGTTGCCTGACGCTTTGCCGACCAGGAGACCAAGTTGTTGCCAAGGAACATACAGTAGCCAGAAGTCGACCGTCTGGTGTCGGGACAACCACCCCAATCAGCATCCGTGTAAGAGACAAGTGTGGATGTAGATGAAGGATACAAGTGCAACCCATAGTACAGTGTCCCCTGAATATACCGAATGATGCGTTTGATTGCATTCATGTGCTCAACTCTGGGATCATGCGTGAATAAAAACACCTGCTGAACCGCATACATAATATCCGGTCTGGTAAAGGTAAGATACTGGAGGGCCCCTACAAGACTGCGATAGCGGGTCGGGTCCTCGTATGGTGTACCTGCTGCGGCACTCAGCTTGGGGTTTGCATCAACTAGCATGGAAGTGGACTTACAAGATGACATCCCAGCCCTCTCTATGATCTCAGCAGCATACTTTCGTTGGGACAAAAACAAGCCACCTGAATGACGCTTGACGGCAATCCCAAAAAAATAACTCAAAGGCCCTAAGTCTTTCATAGCAAACTCAAAACTGAGCATGGTCATGATAGACTGGCACAAGGCATCGGAAGAGGCAGTCAAGATGTTATCATCCACATATAACAGAATGTAGGCCAAGGACAAACCACGGCGGTAGATGAACAAGGAATTGTCTGACCTGCTGTGAGTGAACCCAATAGTTGAAACAAAGTCAGCAAACCTCGTGTACCAGGCCCTTGGAAACTGCTTAAGCCCATATAAGGACTTCTTCAACAAACATACATGATGAGGGTGATTTGGATCCCTGAAACCCAACGACTGATGCATATAGACTGTTTCCTTGAGATCACCATGTAGGAAAGCATTCTTGACATCCAACTGATGAATTGGCCAAGTCTTGGAAAGAGCCAAGCTAAGCACAGTGCGAATGGTAGCCGGTTTGACCACCGGGCTAAACGTCTTACCACAATCTATCCCAACCTGCTGAGTCTTACAATCACCAACAAGTCGCGCCTTATGTCGAGCAAATGACCCATCTGAATTCTCCTTATGAGCAAAAATCTACATAGACCTGATAACATTAATACCATATGGACGGAGCACCAACTCCCACGTCTTATTATCAATAAGAGCATTATATTCATCAGTCATAGCAATTTTCCAATTAGGGTCATTTAATGCGGACACAGGATTGCGGGGTAAGGGGGATTTAGAGACATCAGAATGTAAATTAAAATGTCTTTTAGGTGTAAAAATACCCCGCTGACTACGAGTGATCGGTCTATGACTCAAGGAAGAATCGAGGGAATTTTGGAAATTTTGGGAATTTTCTGGGCTCGGGGCGGGTGGCGTGACGGCGATGGGCTCTTGGGCCAAATCGGAAAACGACTCATCAATCGGACCGGTTCGAGTGGGGCTGGGTAGCCTAATGCTGGGGACCGATCCGATCAGGCTAGCGATCTTGTGGAGTCAGGTCAATGAGCGATGGGCCATTGGAGGATTTTGGGTGCGGGAGATGTCCAAAAAATTCCGAATAATATACGGAGATATTTGATCATCCAAAACATTATACGACTTAGGCTCGGGAGTATGAACTTTCGTAAAAGGGAATTGGGTTTCATCAAAAATGACATGGCGATTAATTATGATTTTCTTGGAGGATAAATCAAAACACTTATAACCACGATGATTCGACGGATAACCCAAAAATACACACGGGATAGACCGAGCCTGAAGTTTGTTAATTGTGGTGGATGGGAATAATGGATAACACAAGCACCCAAAAATCCGAAGATGAGAATAAGAAGGGTTCTTATTATATAGGATTTTGAGGGGGGAAGAATATGTCTGACCTTTAGAATGAATTATGTTAAGAAGCTATGTGGCCATTTGTAGAGCATGATGCCAAAAATATGGAGGTATGGAGGCATGAATTAAGAGAGTTCGGACAATGTTATTTATGGAACGAATTTTGTGTTCGGCTTTCCCATTTTGTGAAGATGTATGAGGACACGAAAAATGAAAATTTATCCCATTAGTAGCACAGAATTTCCGAAACTCCCTATTGTCATACTCTTTCCCATTATCACATTGAATATTTTTTATTTCTCTTTCGAATTGAGTACGAATGAACGCTTTAAATTTGATGAAGATGGAAAACACTTGTGATTTATTCGCAATTGGAAACGTCCAAAAAAATCTAGAATAATCATCTAAGAAGAGAACATAATATCGATGACCCAATGAACTAAGAACAGGAGACGTCCATAAGTCGCTATGAATAATATCAAATGGCTTTGAAATATGAAAATTGGAGTCTACAAATGGCAACTTAACAATTTTTCCTAATGAACAAGATTGACAAACTGGAGTACGACTCGTACCCTTACAAGAAATAAAGCTATTTTTATCTAAAACCGATAAAATAGAAGATCCCGGATGACCCAGACGAGCATGCCACATGGAAGGAGAGATGGCTGCAAAAGCTGATGGCAAGGCTTGACTCAATGGACTGAAACCAGGCATGATAGGATACAGATCCCCCCTACTATCACACCTCATGAGATGACTCCCCGTCTTGAAATCCTTCACAGAGAAACCAAAAGGATCAAATTCAACGAAAACAGAATTGTCAGTAGTGAATTTTCGGACAGACACTAAATTTTTAATCAATTTAGGAGCATGTAAAGTATTTTTCAAGAGAAGGGGTGGATTGGGGGGAGACAACGTTTTCTGACCATAACCCTGAATTGGAATAGAGTTGCCATTACCAACAATTATACCCCGAGGGGTGCTCAAATTGGAATAAGAGGAGAGAGTACCTGATTCGGAAGTCATGTGAGTAGTGGCCCCGGTGTCCATATACCAATTTGGGTCCGGTTGAGTCAACCCCAACGTGTGCATCGCGGCCTCGATATCGGTCTGAGTGGGGCCTGCTGCGTGATGGGCTTGCGGAGGTCGGGGCCCAAGAACTCCTGTCCGTGATGGAGCTGGGCCGTAGCTGCTGGAGGCTCTTTGTTGGGCGGCCAGCGATGGGCGCCAACTGTGGGTGTTGGGCTGAGCGTTGGCCACCAGCGGCGCTGGAATTTCTTTGCCTGAGTAGACGGGCTGCTGGCCCACGACCCACTTCCCCAACCCTACTGCTGGGACCAGGGAGGTGGTGGGCCACTGCTCCCTGGATGGGGCCCGCCGCATGCTTGTTGATCGCCGGAACCGCCACCGGAACCGGCGCGTTTGCCCCCGCAGTTTTTGTTATTATTCTTGCGATTATTCTTGCCGCCACCATGATTATGGTTTTGGCCCAAATTATTAACAAAACCCGAAGAACTCGGAGTGGACGCCACCATGACGACAGGGCTTGCTCCGGTAGTCGCCTTTTTAGCCAAACCGACTTCTTCCAAAGTAAGCATGGAGCGGGCTTGATAGAAGTCGGGAACAGGGTTGCTTTGGCGAAGGAGAGTTCCACCACCATTATAGGCCTCCGAAAGACCGGCAACCAATAGTAGAACGAGACGATTATTAGTTATCGGTGCGCCAACATTACGGAGTTGATCTGCCAACTCCTTGAGTTTCTTGCAATATGCAAAAACGTTTGAAAATTCATCCATTCGAACTAGAGAGAATTCCTGCTCGAGTGTGACGACACGTGAATGTTGGTTGTCTTGGAATATGTCACGCAATATATTCCATTCAGCCATAGCCGTGGTATCCGGCCCAATAATCGTCTGTAGAAGGTCCACCAAAATAGTGGCGTAGATCCACCGGAGAACGGTAGCATCAAGAGTAATCCATAACTCAGGATCCTCCGCAGGAAGGGGTCTAGCGGGAGGAATGATGTGATTAAGAACTTGATAAGAGATAGTGTGAATTTTAAACAACTCCGCCCATGTCGCATATTGGACGTTTTCCATCTCAAGGACAATAGGGATACAACTCTTGATATTGGAAACCATGAGGGCAGGGTGATAATTGTTCTTAGACATATTGAAAGAACAAAGAAGGAAGGGAAATTTAAGAGAGGTGTTTTTGAGAGCGGAAGACGAATTTTGGAAGAGAAACCCGAGGGGGGGGGTGTCTCGGCCGAAATCAAAGAGAGGACAAAAGTTGAGAGAAAAACTTTTGTTTAGACCTAGTCTCTTGATACCATGAAAGAAATAATCCCCTTGATTATTTTCATTAATTGAAAGGCTATATATACAAGTTACATATTTCCATAATAGGAGAATCCTATTCCTATTCTATTTCTAAAACATTATTCTACCATAATTCTAACTATACAATTATGGTAAGTGTATATCCTAATTATGGTAAGTGTATATCCTAATCTAGGTAACAAATACACTACAATATACACAAAATATACTTTCCTTAATATACAAAATTTTCCCACTGCTTTGCTGTCCAAAGCCGTGATGGGCCTCAGTGATTTGGGCCATCGCCTTTGCTTTGTTGGGCTGCCCATCGCCATCATCGCGCTTTGTATACCTGTGATATATACTGCTGTATATTCAGTGTATATCACAGGTATATTACCTTTGTTTAACACTTATAAAACTATAAATAACTGTATCATTTAAACTCTACAACTACTTCATGTTGAATGGCCAAAAATCAAAGTGTTACATGCATTTATCTCATGATTCTATCACATTTAATTTGTAATAGTTGGAGTTTGATCATACACGAGGAAGCAAATATCTTAAATTTCCGTAGTCAAAATCAGAAGAGCGGAAAAATGCATTTTCATTTTCCTTTTGTCTGGAAAAGTGAAATTAAGCTCTAAGATTTCTTTCACATTTTTTCTATTACATTTTGATTTATAAGACGCTATACCAAATTTAAAAACACTCATCTGAAACTATTCCCACTTTATATGAATACCATCTTATAAAGACAATAACAATGATTTTCATTATCTGAAATCATAATTAACACTCATCTCAAACGTAAGCTCAGGCTTTCCATTGAGGAAAAAACTTGAGTGAAAAATGTACTAAAAGATTTGTCAAACTAGACTAAATTCAAGAGCTACTATATGTCAGTTTCTTATATTTTGATTATAGATAGTATTAATTTGTGATAGTTACGACTCTTTTCTTCCCCAACCAATCTTTATCATGCTTTTTACAGTATTTAGCTATCACTTTTATACTATTTTTTAATTGCTTGTCCTTGTGTCAAGGGTCTACTGGAAACAACCTCCCTATCTCCCAAGATGGAGGTAAGGTCTACGTACATTCTACCATTTCCAAATCCTACACTGTGGAATTTCACTGGATATGTTGGTATTCTTGTTGCAGACTAAATTTAAGAGAATAAAACTGAGATTGGACTGTTAAGTACTCCCTCTGGTTCATAATAAGTGTCCACTTAACCTTTGTACTTTGGTTCAAATAATTGTCCACTTACATAATCAAGAAAGAATTAAATTTATTTTTTCAAATTTGTCCTTAATAAGTGCTAAGTGATCAGATCTCAATGTGTCAAGTTAATAGTAATATGCAGATTTTAATTAATAGTTTAGTAAGATACCTATTTTTTCTAGGAGCTAGTGGGAAGACTTATTTTTTTAAAGCCACATAATATTTTTTTAGTTAAAAAATAAGTTAAATATTTTTTTTAAAAAGAAACTGCCAGCGAAAAGGTATATTTGCACTATTTATGTAACGGCAGAGGTATATATGTACCATTTTTTAAACGAGATGTATATCTACTTTAAATCATAAAATTGAGGGGTATATTTGCACCTTTACCTATTTTTTAAGGAGTAATTAAAGGCTAAATGAACACTTATTTTGAACAGAAGGAAGTACCTGCGTACAAAACCAAAAAATAAAATAAAATAAAAAGGGACTTTTACCGGACTTGAGGACATGTGATGTGGCCAATATTTTTCTGTGATGAATATTGCGCCTTTCATGAGAAATTTTGTATATTTAGACAAATGTTATAACATCTAAAGTCACAATTTTTATTTTTTTTTAATTTTGTATCCTGTCAAACAAAGTCACATAAAATTAAAAGAGAAAGAATAGTACTTTATCATTTTTAAGGGAGAATTTTGCACTTAAATAAAGGGAAAAGAACGTAGATATCCCCAGAAAACAAAATAATTACCCGTTCATACTCCCTTACTTTGATGATCCAAAATTATTTACCCGAATGTCCCCAAAATTATAATATCAACATGGTATCATTCTGTCTCTTATATACCATGATGGTATCACAGAGGGCTTCTTTCATTTCTTCAAAAACATTCATCACCATCTATGAAATCCATATGGTATATATAGTATACTGACAGAGTATCATAGAGGATCATGATCATTTATTCAAAAAATTCACTTTTCTAAAAAAAAATACCTCTATGATATCATCATCTTATATACATATATTGAGATGATTTCATGGAGAATTGCTTCAATCCTTCAATGAGACACTCCTCAGTCTTCCATGATACCATCAGGGTATATACACACCATATAATGTGATGATATCATGGAGGACTGCTTCAGTGACACTCTCGTAGTCCTCCATGATACCATCATGATATATAAATATACTGAGATTGTATCATGAAAGATTACTTCAGTCCTTCTCTTAGTTCTCCATGATACTATCATGATATATAAATATGTTACATTATTGAGAAAATGTTTTGGACGAGGGGATACTCGAGTAAATATTTTCGGCCGAACAGGATAAAACGAAATTAGTTTAGGAGGGGACAAGGTGGGTAATTACTTTGCCTCCAATGAGCATTTTGTGTTGTTTAACCCTTAAATAAATAAGTTCAAGGATTTCTAAAAGTCAGAGACTCACACACCCTAAAATAAGAAATCCACCAACTAATACATCCGAATATAATGGCTTTTGGGAAATGGATTTGGACCCCTCATTAGTGTTTACACCATCGCCTGAGGCTTAATTTTTAAACAAAAATAAGATTTATATATTTAAATGTTAGAGAAAATAAATAATTTTAATTATTTAGTTTTCAGATCGTAATATAATATTTTAATCTTCATATGCATACTCAGATATATGTTGGAAATTTACTAATGTGAAATTAAGTTTATCCCATTATTTATTACTCGAACAACTGGGCCCCGCACGTAGAAAATATCGTTTCCACACACGTGCAATCTTAGTGCCAAGTATCGTAAATTTCGTCAATGAAAGAGATATTGGTACGTAAGTGAAATGTTTGAGACATAGAATGATGGATGGTTATTGGATGAATAACAAGTGTTCTACGTTGGTAAACGAAGGAAGGATTGTGCGAGGTGTAAGATGGAAGGGGTCGGAAAGGGCCACGGAGCCGAGAAGGGCCGCTGCGGTGGAGCGCCGCGGCGCCCCCCAAGCAGGGCCGCGGCGCTTGGTTGACAGTGGGCCTTCTGGCTAATTAGAGCCACAGCGCCTCCTAGCTGAGCCGCGGCGCTTCCCAGGAAGTGTTTGCTGGATGGAATCTCAAAGGTTTGGCTGTTGAGGTGGTATCGGCCTACAAAGCAGATCAGTTGAACTAAGGTTCACTCGTGATTCTGAAAATAATCGATAGAAGGCGTTATGTCGGATATGATGATATCTGAAATATTCGCTTATCTACGGATTATGGTATTCTGGATGTCAAGTGGTTCTGGGAGAACACAGTGATGCAAACTAGACATCAGATATGAAGAACACCATTGCCACAAGTAAATGTGTATGGTGGATCTTGGAAAATCCTCTAAGCCAACTTGCATCGGTCGATTCATGATGAAATCAGAGTTTATCGCTTTAAACAAAACATGAAGGAAGTTGAGTAACTTCACGACTCCTTAGAGGACGTCCCTTATTGCGAGAAACCCGTTCCTTCAGCAGTTATACACGGTGGCTAGCCAGTCGGCTTCAGGAAGGGCACGGATGATGGCGTCTGGACATAGCTATCGGATATATCGGAGACATGAGATCGTATGGCAGTTGATCATCACGGGTGTCACTTCCTTGATTACTAATCAAAGGATATAGCGGACCCTTTAACTAAGGGACTATCAGAAGATCAAGAGTTATGCCTGTCTAGGGGAATGGGCTTAAAAACCCAAACAATATGAACCTTTGCGGTGGTAACCCAACCATACTGACTGGAGATCCCAAGAATTTGGTTCAATGAAAAAACTAAGATGCAAAAGGTTCAGTTGAGCGCTTCGGTGGAAGCAAGAGCACTTCGGATTATGATTTCCGAAAATAAAAATGAATCCAAAGTCATTTTCGCGATAGACATTAAAGTGCTACATGCATGGTGGGTAAATGTTAGGCTTCCAAACCTCTAACGATCCTCAAACGGTTGAGGTTAAGGTTGGGAAAACTTTTAATGATTCCTAACACTTGTAAAGTGGGGTATATGAACCATTTAAGTGTGAGGATAGACTGCCTCAAAGTAACGCACTTAAGAATCCAAGTGTGTGCACGGCCACAACGAACAGAACAAAAGAAGAAACGAATAAAGGGGAGGTATTGTGTTGGTACCGTTGTCTTGGCTTACACTAAACACTGATGGTTCAATACATCACGTTCACTGTGCAGTAAGTAAGTCCGATGGTATTCAACTAGGGAAGGTTCAAAGCGGAAGCTACCTCTCCTGATGCAATATCTTTTCGCTGAAATATTGCTAAAAGTAGGCACCTTGTGTGTGCGCCAAAATCTCTTTCAAGAGGGGATTGTTGGAAATTTACTAATGTGGTATTAAGTTTATCCCGTTATTTATGACTCGAACAATTGGGCCCCGAATGTCGGAAATATCATTTCCACACACGTGGAATCTTAGTGCCAAGTATCGTAAATTTCGTTAATGAAAAAGATATTGGTACGTAAGTGAAATGTTTGAGACATAGAATGATGTATGGTTATTGAATGAATAGCAAGTGTTCCACGTTGGTAAACGAAGGAAGGATTGTGCGAGGTGTAAGATGGAACGGGTCGGAAAGGGTCGCGAAGCCGAGAAAGGCCGCGACGCCCCCCAAGCAGGGTCGCGATGCTGGGTCAGCAGTGGGCTTTCTGGCTAATTAGATTCATGATGCCTCCTAGCTGAGCCGCGGCGCTAATTGGATGTTAGGCTTCTGGAGCCGCGGCGCTAAATGCTCCAGAGCCACAACGCTTCCCAGGCAGTATTTGCTGGACGGAATCCCAAAGGTTTAGTTGTTGAGGTGGTTTCAAAGGCATTGAATCCACCCAATAATGGTCATTACTTGGACCATTATGTTGCTGTATTACTTGGGGGTTAAATGTCATCCATTACATGAAAATTGATTTCCATTATGGGGAATTTGAAATGCCATCTTGCACACCTATAAATTGAGGCCTTGGCTCAATTCTATAGAAGAACATATATGAACAAATGAAAAGAAAAACAAGTTCACAACACCACAAAGAGATCATATTTTCCTGATATCAATCCTTCTCTTAGCAATCTTCATTATTCGTGTTCTTCGCTGAGATCATTTGTGTAGGCTTTGCACACTTGATAGTTTGATATTTCATCTTGGGAGACTATTGTCCACAGTTCCGTAAAGCCTATATACTGGGGCAATCTTGTCTTAAAGACAGAGAGCCATCTCTCGACTCAGCCGGTGGTGTTGTGATTATCTAATTGGTTGCTAAGTGTTTCAAGTGTTAACTTATCAGACGAAGGACTCTAACCGTTCGTCTTCTCAGCGGATCTACAAGCTACAAGTGTAGCATTTCATGTTTTTGAAAGAAATAATCCCCTTGATTATTTTCATTAATTGAAAGGCTATATATACAAGTTATATATTTCCATAATAGGAAGATCCTATTCCTATTCTACTTCTAAATCCTTATTCTACCATAATTCTAACTATACAATTATGGTAAGTGTATAACACTAATTAAGGTAACCTTTACAATACAATATACTACAAATATATATACCATATATACATTATTGTATTGTCCACAATTCTGGCCGAGAGGCCCACTTCCGAGGCCCTAGCTGCCCGCTTTGCCGCTTCTTGGCCGGCCGGGCAAAGGCCCATCGCCGAGGCCCAATTGGCCCTCTGCTTTCTTCTTCTGGTGCCGGCCAGCTGCCGAGGCCCAATTGACCTTGTTTCGCCGATGCCCACCCACGCTTACCCATCGCTGCTATATATGTGATATACATCAGATATTCGATGGCATATCACGTATATTGCTTTGTTTAACACACCCCCACTATAGTGGGCGGTTTGAGACCGTCTCCTAAAATCTTGAGAAGAGAACTGGTAGACCCTTTGTAAAGATATGCAACGCAATTTGATAACGAGCGGGACATGACATACGCGAACTTGACCCTTTGCAACCTTTTTCACGGACAAAGTGAATATCCATTTCGATATGCATGCTTGGTGCGCGTGTTGAACTGGGTTACCCGGAATGTAGATGGCACTAATGTTATCGCAATATACCAAGGTTGCTCTTGAATGGGACAATGAAGCTCCAAAAGCAAATTACGTGATGAACAACATGACTCGGAGACCACATTCGCTACTCGCTCGATATTCTCAGCCTCCGTGACCGAGCGCGAGGAGTTGCTTGACGCTTTACGACCATGAGACCCAAGTTGTTGCCAAGGAACATACAAGAGCTGGCAGTCGGCCGTCTGGTGTCGGGACAACCACCCAACCTGCATCCGGGTGTAAGAGATGTCAAGTGTGGATGTAGATGAAGGATACAAGTGCAACCCATAGTCCAAAGGTCCCTCAGATATACCGAATGACGTTTGATTGCATTCGCATGTGCTCAACTCGCATGGATCATGCATGAATAAACACTCGTTGAACGCGTATATGTAATATCCGGTCCGTAAAGACAAGATATCTTGGAGGGCCTCGCCAGGATCGCGATAGCGAGTGGGGGTCCTCGTATGTGCACCCTGGCGTGGCACTTAGCTTTGGGTTTGCATCAACTGGCGTGGAAGTGGACTTATAGGATGACATCCCAACCTCTACCGATGATCTCGGCAAAGATACTCCGCTGAGACGAAACAACCCAGAACGACGCTGACTAATCCCAAAATAACTCAAAGGCCCTAAGTCTTTCGCCATAGCAAACTCGAAGCGAGCATGGTGAAAGCATGATAGATTGGCGCAAGGCATCGTAAGAGGCAACCAAGATGATATCATCCACATACAATGTAATATAGGCTAATGACGAACCGGCGATGAGATGAACAAGGAATTATCGACTTGTCGTGAGTGAACCCAATAGTCGAAACAAAATCGCAAAATCGTGTATACCAAAGTCGTGAGATCGCTTAAGCCCATATAGCGATTTCTTCAATAAATGACATGATGAGGGCGGTTGGGATCCTCAAACCCAGCGGCCGATGCATATCGCTGTTTCGAGATCACCATGTGAAAAGCATTCTTGACATCTAACGATGAATTGGCCAAGTCTTTGAAAGAGCCAAGCTAAGCACGCATGTAATGGTAGCCGATTTGACCACCGGACTAAACGCTCCACCACAATCAATACCAACTCTTTGAGTCTTACCATCACTAACAAGTCGCGCCTTATGCCGAGCAAAGGACCCATCCCCAATTCTCGCCCCTATGAGCAAAAACTACATAGACCGATAATATTAATACCATATGGATCTTGAGCACCAACTCCCACGTCTTATTATCAATAGGAGCATTATATTCATCAGTCATAGCAATTTTCCAATTAAGGTCATTTAATGCGGACACAGAATTGCGGGGCAAGGGGGATTTAGAGACATCAAAAGTAAATTAAAATGTCTTTTAGGTGTAAAAATACCCCGCTGACTACGAGTGACCGGTCTATGACTCGAGGAAGAATTGAGGGAATTTTGGGAATTTTCTGGCGTGACGGTATCAGTGGGCCAGGCAATGGGCCCGGCTGAGGATTTTGGGTAGATGGAGATGTCCCGAAAAATTCGAATAATATACGTGATATTTGGTCATCCAAAAATTATACCGACTTAGGTTCGAGTATGAACTTTCGTGAAATGGGGAATTGAGTTTCATCAAAAATGACATACATTGATTATGATTTTTTGGAGGATAAATCAAAACATTTATAACCACGATGATTTGACTGATAACCCAAAAACACACACTGGTAGACCGAGCCTGAAGTTTGTTAATTGTGGTGGATGGGAATAGCGGATAACACAAGCACCCAAAAATCCGAAGGTGAGAATAAGAGGTTCTTATTATATAAGATTTTGAGAGGGGAAGAATATGTCGACCTTTAGGCGGAATTATGTTAAGAAGGTAAGTGGCCATTTGTATAGCATGATGCTAAAAATATGGAGAGTATGGAGGCATGGATTAGGAGAGTTCTGACAATGTTATTTATGGAACGAATTTTGCGTTAGACTTTCCCATTTGTGAAGATGTATTTGAGGACATGAAAAATGAAAATTTATCCCGAGTAGCACAAAATTCTCGAAACTCCCTATTGTCATACTATTTCCCATTATCACATTGAATATTTTTTATTTCTCTTTCAATTAGTCTGAATGAACGCCTAAATTTTATGAAGACGGAAAACACTTGTGATTTATTAGCAATTGGAAACGCCCACAAAAATCTAGAATAATCATCTAAAAAGAGAACATAATATCGATGACCCATTGACCTAAGAACGGGAGATGTCCATAAGTCGCTATGAATAATGTCAAATGGCATAGAAGTATGAGAATTGAGTCTACAAATGGCAACTTAACAATTTTCCTAATGAACAAGCCCGACAAATTGGAGTACGACTCAGACTCTTACAAGAAATAAAACTATTTTTATCTAAGGTGATAAAATAGGCGATCCAGATGACCCAGGCACGAAGCATGCCACATGGATGGTGAGATATTTGCAAAAGTCGAAAGAAAGGTGGACTCGATGGATCAAAACCGGGCATGATAGGATCACAGATCCCCTACTATCACACCTTCTTGAGATGACTCCGCCTTGAGAAATCCTTCACAAGAAATCGAAAGGATCAAATTCAATGTAAATGTAATTGTCATTTGTGAACTTTCGACGGACACTAAATTTTTAATCAATTTAGGGGCATGTAAAGTATTTTTCAAGAGAGAGGTGGATTGGGAGGAGATAACGTTTTCTGACCATACCCTAGAATTGGAATAGAACTGCCATTACCAATAATTATTCCCCGAGGGGTGCTCAAATTGTAATAAGATGAGAGAGTACCTGATTCGGAAGTCATGTGAGTAGTGGGCCCGGGGTCCATGTACCAACTTTGGTCCGCTTGAGTTAATCTAGCGTGTGCATCGCGGCCTCGATATCGATGCGAGTAGGGCTCGCCTGCATGATGGGCTTGCGGAGGTCGGGCCCAAGAACTCCTAGCGGTGACCTCGCCGTAGCGCTACCATCGCCGTTGTTAGACCATCGGCGATGGGCCGCCACTGCTGGGCATTGGGCCTGGATTGTTGGCTGGCCCATCGCCGTCACTGAATTTCTGTTTGCCGGTATGGCCTGGCCGCCCACGTCCATCCGGCCATCGCTCCACCGCCATAGAGGCCCACCGCCCGTAGGGGGTGGAGCCACCGTTGGATGGGACCTACCAGGTTTTCTTGACTAGGAACCTCCACCATTACCACGCGTTTGCCCGCGGTTTTTGTTATTATTCTTACGATTATTCTTGCCGCCACCATTATTATGGTTTTGGCCCAAATTATTAACAAAAGCGGATTAGGAGAGGACGCCATCATGACAATCGGACTTGCTCGTAGTCGCTTTTAGCCAAATCGGCTTCTTCCAACGTAAGCATGGAGCGGGCTTGATGGAAGCTCGGGAAGAGGGTTGCTTTGGCGAAGGAGAGTGCCAACACCATTAGAGGCCTCGAAAGACCGTGACCAACCGTAGAACTAGACGTTATTTATTTGTTACCGTGCGCCAACGTTACGGAGTTGATCCGCCATTCCTTTAGTTTCTTGCAATATGCGAAACGTTGAAATACGCCCATTCGAGCGAGAGAGAATTCATGCTCGAGTGTGACGATCACGGGAATGTTGGTTGTCTTGGAGATATGTCACGCACCTATTCCATGCACGACCATAGCCGTGGTATCGGGCTCCATAATCGCTCGTAGAAGGTCCACTCGAAATAGTGGCGTATATCCACCGAAGAACGTAGCATCAAGTGTAATCCATACCTCAGGATCCTCCGGCAGAAGGGGTCTAGCGGGAGGAATTATGTGATGAAGAACTTGATAAGAGATAGCGTGAATTTTAAACAACTCCGCCACATTGCATATTGAACGTTTTCCATCTCAAGGACAATAGGGACACCGAGCTTGATTTGGAAACCGTGAGGGCAGGTGGTGAAAATTGTTCTTAGACATATTTGAAAGAACAAAGAAGGAGGATAAATTTAAGAGAGATTTTGAGAGCGGACATGAGATATTTGGAGAGAAAAAACTGAGGGAGGGGGTTCTCGGCCAAGAGGAGGCAAAGTTTGAGAGAAGAAAACTTTTTTTAGACCTAGTCTCTTGATACCATGAAAGAAATAATCCCTTGATTATTTTCATTAATTGAAAGGCTATATATACAAGTTATATATTTTCATAATAGTAAGATCCTATTCCTATTCTACTTCTAAATCCTTATTCTACCATAATTCTAAGTATACAATTATGGTAAGTGTATAACACTAATTAAGGTAACCTTAACAATACAATATACTACAATATATATACCATATATACATTATTGTGTTGTCTCAATTGGCCGAGAGGCCCACTTCGAGGCCCTAAGCGGCCCTACGCTTTGTCGCTTTGGCTGCTAAGGCCTGACGTTAGGCCCAATTGGCTACCTCTCGCTTTGCTTCTTGCCGTCTGTAGAAGGCCCACTGCCGAGGCCCAATTGGCCCACTGTTCTGCTGCTGCCCAGTCCACTGCTTTGTATATATGTGATATACACTGATGTATATTCAGTGTATATCACATGTATATTGCTTTGTTTAACAGTTCTTGTATTTCCGAATATAAGATCCATATTTGAAGTTTCAATTCAAGTTCAAGATATTGACAACTTGTTATTGTCCTCTTTGTTGTTTATTCTTTCGATCACTGTAATAGTTATTTACTATTCCCGTTGTTGCTTTACATATTCCTACAATATTCAGATATATATTCAGATTTAGACGTCTTAATCTTAATAAAAATAAATAAAGCATTAATTTTCTGCCATGCTTGTTTAGGCTTCGCTCTAGGATGTTGAACTGGTTGTTATTGTTTGGTAACATTCTGGTAATTGTGTCCTAATTGTAGAAAAGATGTGCTATACTCTAGTTTCTAGTCATACCGGACTTCCTGATTAAATTAAATATCCTACCATTAGGATCTTGCACTTTGTTACTTGTAGATAATTGTGCCCTTGTAATTTCCACTTTTAGAATATCTTCTATATATATAAGATATGCAATTGATATTAGTGACACATTCATCAACATATAAAGGTGTGTCCCCAATAACTATCAATTCTACTTAGAGAATCCACACTCCAGCAATTCCGAAGTACTTCCTATCAAAGAGTTTTTCATACCCAGGACTCGAATCCAAAATCTCTGATTAAGGAAGGAGCAGCCTCATCCGCTGCACTACATCCTTCGATGGTGACCTTGTCTTCAAAACCTCTTTATTGAAATTAAAATATTTTGGACACCCCATTGTGCACCCAGAGAGAACTGATTTACAATTTTATGCGTGTAGTGCCCCTCATACGCGCTGGTCTTCAGTTTTTGCCCCTCATATCCATTTACTGAAAATATCTGGATGAAAGTACCCCATGTCCTATGTGAACCCTTTCTTTCTTTTTTTCCAGTTATTTCGTTTCTCGTCTTCTCTGTTTAGGGCAATCGTTCCTCTTTCTTTTCTCTGTACGATAATTTAGGTACAATAAATTTGATTTTGAGGTCTTTTTAATCTTCGTAGTTGTTATTTTCCATTTTATTGGCCTGTATTTTACGCATATTTTTGCAATTGTTGTTCAGTTTTTGTATAATTTTCTGTTTTTATTTGATTATTTATGTTTGTAAATTTTTTTTAGCGTTTTGTCCATTTTTTTTTGTTTATTTTTATCGTGAATTCGTATTTTTGATTTGTATATGTTAGTTTTCCTTTTTTTTTGTATTACATTGCTGCTCTGTTTTTTGGAGTTGTTTGTTTTTTGGTCATCTTCTTTTTTTGTGTTGAATGTTATAAGTTTTGCCTTTTTCTGAGCACATAGGTGTTATTTTTGTTGAATTACGAATGTGATTTGTTGTGTATAGTATGTATGAATAGATCATTCCCCCTCCGACATAATTCTTTCAAGTCTTTAATAGATTCTGTTAATTCCAAAACTGAAATTATGCCTTTTTGGCATAGTTAGAGTTATTACTTATGTAGTGTTTGTTCTTTTATGGAACTCATTTTTATGAAAACTGATGTATTGGTTCTATTGTTTTTGGAGTTTGTTGTTTGTGTTTTGGTCATCTTATTTTTTGTGTTGAATGTTATAGGTTTTGCTTTTTCTGAGCACATAGGTGTTATTTATGTTGAATTATGAGTGTGATTTTTTGTGTATAGTATGTATGGATAGATCATGTCCCCTCGGAATTAACAGAATCGATTAAGGACTTGAGCAATTATGTATGGATAGATCATGCCCCCTCCGGCATAATTTGTTCAAGTCCTTAATCCATTCTGTTAATTCTGAAACTGAAATTATGTCTTTTCGGCATAGTTAAAGTTATTACTTATATATTGTTTGTTCTTTTATGGAAATCATTTTTATTAAAACTGATGTATTGATTCTATTATGCATGTGACTTTTTGTTTTTTTTGTAAGAGTATTAAGTAATTGCAATATGGTACATGTTAATATTTTTTAAAAGTTGATTGGTTTTGTTTTCATTGCATTTTATTCTTATATAATTTATGGACTTTTCTTTTATAGGAAGGAGATATCTTGTATACATTTGAATTTTGATTTGAAGCATATGGTAGATTGAGTGGTGATTTTAACTTTAAGAGTTTGATTACGTCATTTTTGAGTGCTGCTCATTTGAATATGTTGAAAAAGGGCGTGTTTGGACATTTTATGGAGTTGAGTGACTTGCATTTATTTGATAATATTTTGCATTTTTTGTTGTTATCTCAGCTTGTTTCTAGTAATGATAGCGTGTTAAAGTTTAAGGTTTTTGATCATGAGGTCATATTTGATCGTGATTGTTTCCATCTCATTACTGGGTTGGATTGTTGTGCCGGTGATTTTAGTGTTGTGTATGTTAGGTCAAACAGATTGCTGAATCGTTATTTCCTAAATAAAGAACGAATAAAGTTATCTGATCTTAGGAGGTTCTTACATTTTCATTCATCACATCGCGCTTCTGAATTTTGGAAGAAATATAGTGATGTTCTTAGGCTTGCTGTGGTATATATAGTTGAGAGGGTGTTATTGGATCGTGATGAGGGTTTCTTCGTCAAAGATCATATAATATTGATGATGATGTTCTTTGTCTATCTTTTCCTTATGGTACGCTTGGTTTTGATTGGTTGGCAAGGTCATTGCGTGGTTATTTGAGGAGTTTGGAGACCATGCCAGATGGTAGTCATTGCAATTATGTGATGAGTTGTTTTCCTTATGCTTTTAATGTGTGGGCATTGGAGGTGTTCCCTGTTTTTCGTGGGTATTCACAAAAAAAGCCTCGGAAGTTCCCTCGTATGTTGTGTAGTGGCCTTATGAGGCATGTTGTTTATAACATTATTATTCTTAGATACTTTCATGTCGAACATGTATGTTCTTTTCTTCTTGTTTTTATAGTTGTTGTTTGTTTCTTATTTTTTTTTGCTTTTTGGTGTTGTATGTTTCACTTCTTTTTTATCTGTTGTTGTAGAGATTTAAGACTTTTGTTGTGAATGATGTTGTTGCAACTGATCAAGAGACGGAATATTTTCCAGTTGCACTCTGTCTTGCTGTTCATACAGCCTCTTCTTCTTCTGGTGCTATTTTGCCACGTGGACTGATTGATCACTTAATTGATGTAAGTTTTAATTTTTTTTATTGTTTTTATGTGTTCCCTCAGTATTTTTTTTGCATTTTATGATTTTCTATTTTTTGTTATATTTATATATTTTGTTTCAAAAGATTTTGTGTCTGGTGTTAAGAATCAACTTGATGATGAACGGTTTGCTATTGTCAATCAAATCACGGTTAGTTATTCTTTTTGGTTTGAGTATGTAAGTTTTTTGTTTCATATTTTTTTGTAGATGTGTTTTACTGTTGATTATTCTTGTTTGTTCATTTCTTACTTTCTTTATTCGTCATCTTTAATAGGATTTTAGAAGTAGGTTTGATGATTTGGATACTCGTTTTAAAGATTCAGATAGTAGATTTGTTGGTCTGATTAATGCAGTTGAGAATTTAGTTCAAGTACATGATGAAAGAAAATCATTTGTTGGTGCTACTGAAAGTGTAAAACGGACTAATTTTGAATTCAAAGTTTGAAAAGTAGAGTTCATTTGTTGATTAATACAATTAAGAGTTTAGTTCGTTTACTTCATGAAACTAAGTCACGTCTAGTTTTTTTAGGATCTCCTAAAAGTACTATTTTAGGTGATCCAACGGGTGTGTGTGTGTGTCTGTGCATGTTAAATCTGCGTTCTCAAGCAGATGTTTAGGTTCCCCCATCGAATGTTGTAAGTAAATCAGGTAGTACAACAAATGAGTCCTTTTTTATCCTACAAGTTCTTTGCGATGCTGCTTGTACACCAAATGATTTTTCTAGAAAGACTGAAACTCTTTCTCAGATTAAAATGCAGAGCATGCAACATATCATGCAGTAATTGTTGCACAACTAGTGGATTAAATTAGATGTGTAATTATTGATTTGAAGACACTAGTTCCTGTCACGCCCCGAACCATGGCCTAGGCGAGACACGACACTCGGTGCCTGACTGCATGTGACCGAACAGACTACATAGTTGTTGAATCAATATGGGCATCAAAACATACTATAGTAATGATTTAAAACATGAAAAATATAATACTGAGTTTATAATCTAAAATAATCATAGCGGAAGAAGTCTGAAAATATCATAAGTCTGAAAGTAGTAAATACTGACATGTCTGACATATTGAACTAGCCTAGTCTATGAAACCTCTAACATGAGTCTGACTGAAATATGTGTACCAGGAAAAGGCATTGGTATGCCTCTACTAATAAAACCAAATCATGAACTAAGAGACTGACACCCCGAATGAGATGGGGCTCACCAAGCAACTGATACTGAAGCAATTCTACTGAGCAGATCCGTCATCCTGAAACTCGGCACCTGCACCGTGAAGTGCAGGCTCTATGCAAAGTGATGTTAGTACATTTGAATTGCACTAATAGGTAAAGCAACTGAAAGAATAAATAGATGTGGGGTGCTGGGGAAAAGGGAAACTCAAATCAATAAACAGATATTATACTAAACTTGAAATTGAAACTGATGTCTGATAACTGATAACTGAACTAGGAAGCAAACAATAAGAATACTTCCTGGACTGAAATGGAGAGTCACGTGTTTAACTGAAATACTAAACAATAACAGTTGTGGCCTTAGGCCTAATATGTGTGCACAAATATGTGGCCTCTGGCCTAAGTATACATATACATAAACTGTGGCCTTGGGCTAAAAAATATAGGTGCTCGACATGATATTGTAATACTGAAATATACTGATATGAAATATTGAGCATGAATTCATGAACTGATTATGAGTACTAAATCTTTAACTAATTTACGAACATGTTAACTATTCTAAACTGAGACTTGTGGATTTCAAACCCAAGTCTATATTAATTACGCGATGAGTTCACAACAATCAAAGTGATAAATATGAACTATGAATTTATAATCTTGAGGATAGACGTTCCATTCTTTTCATGAACTAGGGCATAAATATTAAAATTTGAAGTAATTCACAATAATCTCGATGAACGAGGTGTGGGGATGATTAAAGACGTTCCCGCACGTAGATGGACATTCTACATACCTTAATCGCTCCAATACTTGTCTTAAAAATCTGAACTTTGGAGTAGAAACCCAAAACTTGAACCCCTAGGTTAAGAACATTGGATTCTACTTAGAATTCAGTAGGATTATGTTAGAATCACATAGAATCACGTGAAAAAGGCTTACCTTTGTGTAGTAGATGGTTGGAAAGAGAGAGCCTTCTTTCTAGGGTTTGAGAATATGAAAAACTGATTTTTTAGAATTAAGTGTCGTATTTATATTGTTTGCTTTTAGGGGAAATTCGAATGTCCATTCAATGATACGTCGAATGTTTGACGGTTTGTATAATCTGACCGTCATTTTCTGGAGATTTCTAGAGAGTGGTGAAATTTGGAATTTAAGAGAGGAGAAGATTGACGGGCCGTCGAGCGTTTGACGGTCCGTAAAATTAACCAATAGGTCATCAATTTTGAAATTGATGGTTCACTTTGACGGAACGTCGAACAAATGATGGTCCGTACTTCCTGCAATCAAATTTCCTCTGCAGAGTGGAACCTGGTTTTCCAACGTAAACTCCCCATTTTGGTTTCCTACACTTGTGGATCATGAATAAGGCTTAGTTTAAAGGTACGAGATGTTATAATATCTCCCCCTTGGCATCATTCGTCCTCGAATGATATGTAATGATTAAAAATGAGAATGGACCTTAAACGTGACTGAAGGAAATATGAGAATATTGAACTGTCCTGAACACATTAATACTGAGTTATATATTGAACTGAATACTGAACTAAATACTACACTGAATTACTGAACTGGATAAGAGGTACGTATGTAAAGGTTAGTTACCTTCAAGATTTTCTGCTTGTTTTTCAAATAAATGCGGATATATAGACTTCATGTCTTATTCGGTTTCCCATGTAGCCTCCTCAATACTCTGACTTCTCCATAACACTTTCACTTAGGCAACTGTCTTAGTTCTCAACTTTTGAATCTGATGATCCAAAATAGCCACTGGAATCTCCTCATAGATCAAACCATCCTTAACTGTGATGGAGTCGGTATACTCTGACTTCTCCATAACACTTTCACTAAGGCAACTTCCTTAGTTCTCAACTTTTGAATCTAATGATCCAAAATAGCCACTGGAATATCCTTATAGGTCAATCCATCCTTAACTGTGATGGAGTCGGTAAGAATAACAAACGACGGGTCTCCGACACACTTTTTCAACATGGAACACTGGATGAACCTCAACTAAATCTTATGGCAATTCAAGTTGATAAGCCACTTGGCCAACTCTCCTCAAAATCTTGTATGGTCTAATATATCTGGGATTGAGCTTCCCTTTCTTCCCAAATCTCATGACACCTTTCATAGGTGATATTTTCAGAAATACCGAATCATCAATTTGAAACTCCAAGTCTCTACGCCTCACATCCGAATAGGACTTTTGGCGACTCTAGGTTGTTTTCAAATGCTCTTGAATCAACTTGACTTTCTTCATAGCCTAATGGACCAAGTATGGTCCTAGCAATGTTGCGTCACTAACTTTGAACTAACCAATTGGCGATCTATACCTTCGCTACATAGAGCTTCGAACGGTGCCATCTGGATACTAGCATGATAACTGTTATTATAAGAAAATTCAATAAGAGGCAAATTTATCATCCCAATTACCTTTAAAATCAAGAACACATGCCCTTAACATATCCTCCAGGGTCTGAATAGTACGCTTTACCTGGCCATCTGTCTGACGATGAAAAGTCGTGCTGAGATTCACCTTGGTACCCAATCCTTTATGAAAAGACTTCCAAAAGTGCGCTGTGAACTGAGCACCATGGTATGAAATAATGGACACTAGATCTCATGAAGCCTGACAATTTCTCAGTTATACAACTTAGCATATTCCTCTGCTGAATCTATGAGCTGATTTAGTAAGTTGATCCACAATCACCCAAATAGAATCATGCCTTTGGGCTGAGTGAGGTAAATCTGTTATGAAGTCCATGTTTATCATCTCCAATTTCCAAACAGGAATATCAATATTCTAAGTCAACCCACCAGGCCTCTGGTGCTCGGCTTTCACCTATTAACAATTCGAACACTTGGCTACAAAATCTGCCACATTCCTCTTCATATCATTCCACCAATAAATCTCCTTAAGATTATGGTACATCTTTGTAGAACCTGGGTAAATAGAATACCTGGAATTATGTGCTTCTTCCATAATTCTCTCTCTGAGTCTGTCTACATCTAGTATGTATAACCGGCCTCGGTATCTCAAGGTACCGTCATCTACCCCTTGTTCAAAATCCATAGTCTTATGCTTGTGAATCTCCTCATTCAGATGCAACAAGTAGGGATCACTAAACTGTTTCTCCTTCACTTTGGCTACTAAGGAAGATTCAGACTTGTTATGAACAACCACACCACCATCTTCGTAGTCCAAAAGTCAAACTCCTAGACTGGCTAGTAGATGAATCTCCTTCCTCATGGTTCTCTTTTCTTCCTTCACATGAGCTAAACTTCCCATGGATTTTCGACTAAGAGCATCAACTACCACATTTGCTTTCCCTGGATGGTAGAGAACATCTACATCATAATCCTTTATCAATTCGAGCCATCTCCTCCGCTTGAGATTCAACTCCCGCTGTTTGAAAATATACTGAAGGCTCTTGTGTTCTGTGAAAATATCAACCTGAACTCCATACAAATAGTGACACCATATCTTTAGTGAAAAAATCACGACTGTCAATTCTAAGTCATGAGTCAGATAATTCTTTTCATGAAGTTTAAGTTGTCTAGATGCATAAGCTATAACCTTACCATGTTGCATTACAACACACCCAAGACCAAATTCTGAGGCATCACAATATACAACAAACCCCTCGGTTCCCTTTGGCAATGATAACACTAGAGCAGAAGTCAGTCTCCTTTTCAGTTTCTCGAAACTACGCTCACAGGCATCTAACCACTGAAATTTGACCTTCTTCTAAGTCAATCTAGTCAATGGAGTTAAGATAGAATAAAATCCCTCTACGAATCATCTGTAATAACCTTCCAGACCCAAAAACCTCTGAATATCTGAAACAAAAGTGGGTTTGGGCCAATTATTAACAATGTCTATTTTTTTAGAATCAATCTGAACGTCCTCGCCTGAAATCACATGGCCTAAAAATGCCACTGAGTTAAGCCAAAATTCACACTTGGAAAACATAACATAAAGCTCACGGTCCTAAAGTGTCTGCAAGACTATTTTAAGATGTTCTTCATGATCGGCCTCACTATAGGAATAAACTAGAATATCATCAATAAAGACAATAACGAAAAGATCGAGATAAGGCTTGAAGACTCTGTTCATAAGATCCATGAAAGAGGCTGGAGCATTTGTGAATCTGAATGACATGGCACATAATTTTAAATGACCATAACGGGCTCTGAATTGGTTTTTGGAATATCAACTTCCTTAACCTTAAGCTGATGGTACCCTGATCTGAGGTCAATCTTAGAATAACATTGTGCACCCTGAAGTTGGTCAAATAAATCATCGATTCTGGGAAGAGGATATTTATTCTTGATGGTGACCTTATTCAACTATCTATAGTCAATGCACATTGCAAATACACATCTTTCTTTCGAACACGCAAGACTAGTTCACCCCATGGTGTGACATTAGGTCTAATGAATCCCTTATCTAGGAGATCTTTCAACTGAGATTTTAGTTCTCTTAACTCTGCTAGAGCCATTATGTGCGTTGGAATAGATATCGGCTTAGTGTTGGGAAGCAAATCAATTCCAAAGTCAATCTCCCTGTCGGGAGGAACTCCATGAAAATGCTCTGGAAAGACTTCTAGAAACTCATTGACAACTGGTACGGACTGAAGAGTTGGGGTCTAGGCATCTGCATCTCTAACCTGAACTATATGGTAAATGTACTCATTGGATATCATCTTTCTGGCTTTAAGATAGAAAATAATCCTACCCATGGGTGCTACTGCATCACCCTTCCATTCTATGACAGGCTCACCGGGAAACTCGAATCTTACAATTTTGGTTCTACAACCTACTGTGGCATAACATAAAGACAACCAATCCATGCCCATGATTACATCGAATTCTACCATGTCTAACTCTACTAAATTGGCTATGGTAAAGCGATGATAGATTTTAACTGGAAAACTCCTATATACCCGCCTGGTTATAACCGAGTCACTAACTGACGTGGATACTTCAAAGGGTTTATACAACTTTTCAGGTTCTATTTCAAATTTCTTAGCAACAAAAGGGGTTACATATGACAGAGTGGATCCAGGATCCATAAGGGTATAAATGTCAAAAGTAAAGACTGCTAATATACCTGTGATGACATTAGTATGAGCATCTATATCCTAACGGTCGGCTAAAGCATATTGGCGATTTGGACATCTGCATGTGTTACCAGACTTAGTCGCACCATGCCCTAGTTGGGTCTGAGAATTGCAGTTGATTACTGAATTGGTGGACTAGTTACGTTACCAATAGTACCTTCTCTTGCCGATGGGAAATCCCTCAGAAAGTGACATTGCTGACCACACCCAAAGGAAACATAAGTTAAACCCCAAGCCTAAATATAAGTTAAAACACAAAAATCAAACTTTTTCCCCAAAAACCTCACCCATGCGCGATGGGCCCATGACGCAGATACACCACGGGACTCTCTGCATGTCAAGACTTCAAAGAATATGATTTCCTGCATTTGGCCCACGACACGGGGCCATTGCACTTGTCACGCCATGAACCATGGCCTAGGCAAGACACGACACTAGGTTCTTGGCTACATATGACCAAGTGAATCACATGGCTGCTGAATCAACATGGACATCAAAACAGACTATAGTAATAATTTAAAATATGCAAAACATAATACTGAGTTTATAATCTGAAATAATCATAGCGGAAGAAGTATGAAAATATCATAAGTCTGAAATTAGTAAATTCTAACATGTCTGACATACTGAACTAGTCTACTCTATGAAACCTCTAACATGAGTCTGATTGGAAATTGTTTACTAGGACAAGGCCCTGGACTACCTCTGTTATAATATATAATACTTAAATAATAGACTGACACCCCGAGGGAGATGAGGCTCACTAAGCAGCTGATACTGAGGCAATCCTACTAAGCATATGTGTCATCTTGAAACTTAGCCCCTACATCGTGAAGTGGAGGCCCCATGCAAAAGGATGTTAGTACATTTGAATTGCACTAGTATGTAAAGTAACTGAAAGAATAAATAGTTGTGTGGTGCTCGGGAAAAGAGGCAACCCAAATCAATAAATAGATATTGTACTAAAGCTGAAACTGATAACTGAACAAGGAAGAAAATAATAAGAAAACTTCTTGTACTGAAATGGAGAGTCACCTGTGTAACTGAAATAATAAACGATAATAGTTGTTGCCTTAGGCCCAATATGTGTGCACAATTTTGTGGCCTTGAGCCCAAGTATACGTACACAATAACTGTGGCCTTGGGCCCAAAATACAGGTGATCAATATGATATTGGATTACTAAAATATACTGATATGAAATACTGAACATGAAAATACTGGACATGAAATACTGAACATGAAAATATTGGACATGAAATACTGAACATGAAATTACTGGACATGAAATACTGAACATGAATTCATGAACTAATTATGAGAACTGGAGCTTTAACTAGTTTATAAGCATACTGAGTATGCAAGACTGAGATTCATAGATATCAATCACAATTCTATGTTGATTACGTACTGAGTCCATAATGACCAAAGTGATCGTAATGAATAATTACGAAGTTATAATCACAAGTTTAGTCTTTTCATGAACTAGGGTAAAAATCCCAAATTCTAATGTAATTCACACTAATATCGATGAACGAGGCATATGGATGATTAAAGATTTACCCACATGTAGATAGAAGCTCTACATACCTTAATCGCTCCAATACGTGTCTTAAAAATCTGAACTTCAGAGTAGAAACCCAAAGCTTGAACCCTGAGACTTAAGTTGGGTTTATCCTGCAAAACCTAAGTTAAGAACATTGAATTCTACTTAAAATTCATTAGGATTACATTAGAATCACGTGAAAAAGTCTTACCTTGGTGTAGGAGATAGTTGGGAAGAGAGAGCCTTCGTTTTAGGGTTTGAGAATATGAAAAACTGATTTTTGAATCAAGTGTCGTATTTGTACTGTTTGCTGTTGGGGAAAATTGATGGTTCATTCGACGGTCCGTATAATCGGACCATCATTTTCTGAAAATTTCTAGAGAGTGGTTAAATCTGGAATTTAAGAGATGAGAAGACTGATGGGCCGTCGAATGTTTGATGGTCCATAAAATTGACCAACAGGCCACCAATTTCAAAAGTGAAATTGACGGTTCACTTTGACGGGCTGTCGAACAATCGACGGTATGTACCTCCTACTGTCAAATCTCCTCTGTAGAGTTGGGCCTGGTTTTCCAAAGTAAACTCCCCATTTTAGTTTCCTACCTTGTAGATCATGAACAAGGCTTAGTTTAAAGGTACGAGCTGTTACAATATCTCCTTCTTGGGATTATTCATCCTCAAATGATAGGTCATGGTTAAAAAAAATGAGATTGGACCTTAAGCATGATTGAAGGAAACATGATAATATTGAACTGTCCTAAATACATTAATATTGAGCTTGATACAGAACTGCACACTGAACGAAATACTAAACTGAATACTTAACTGAATAAGAGGTAAAAATGTAAAGGTTAGTTACCTTCAACATTTTCTTCTTGTTCTTTAATCAAATGTGGGTATCTGGACTTCATATCTTCTTCGGCTTCCCAAGTAGCCTCCTTAATACTCTGACTTCTCCATAACACTTTCACTGAGGCAACTTCTTTAGTTCTCAACTTTCAAATCTGATGATCTAAAATAGCCATTAGAATCTCCTCATAGGTCAAACCGTCCTTAACTATGATGGAGTTATTAGGGATAACCAACGATGGGTCTCCCACGCACTGTCTCAACATGGATACATGGAACACTAGATGAACCGCAACTAAGTCTCATGGCAATTCAAGTTCATAAGCCACATGACCAACTCTCCTCAAAATCCTATATAGTCTAATATATTTGGGACTGAGCTTTCATATCCAAGAAAGACACAGGTGGTTGCCTTGGGGACAATTCCTCCCAAATATCATGACACATTTCATAGGTGAGACCTTCAACATTACCCAATCATCATCTTGAAATTCTAAGTCTCTACGCCTCACATCCGAATAGGACTTTTGGTGACTCTAGGCTATTTTCAAATGCTCCTGAATCAATTTGACTTTCTCCATAGCCTGATGGACCAAGTCTGGTCCTAGAAATGCTGTGTCACCAACTTCGAACCAACCAATTAGCGATATACACCTTCGCCCATTCAGAGCTTTGAACGGTGCCATCTGGATACTGGCATGATAACTGTTATTATAAGCAAATTCAATGAGAGGCAAATGATTATCCCAATTACCTTTAAAATCAAGAACACATGCCCTCAACATATTCTCCAGGGTCTGAATAGTATGCTCTTCCTGGACATATGTATGAGAATGAAAAGTTGTGCTGATATTCACTTTGGTACCCGATCCTTTCTGAAAAGACTTCTAAAAGTGCATTGTGAACTGAACACCACGGTCTGAAATGGTGGAAACTGTGGTCTCATAAAGCTTGATAATTTCTCGGATATACGACTTCGCATAATCCTCTGCTGAATTTGTGGTCTTAACTGGCAAGAAGTGGGCTAATTTAGTAAGTCAATCCACAATCACCCAAATCGAATCATGCCTTCAGGCTTAGCGAGGTAAACCTATTATGAAGTCCATGTTTATCATTTCCAATTTCCAAATAGGAATATCAATATTCTGAGTCAACCTACCAGGCCTCTAATGCTTTGCTTTCATCTTTTTGGCTTTAAGATAGGAAATAATCCTACCTATGGGTGCTACTGCATCACCTTTGCATTCTATGATTGGATCATCGGGAAACTCAAATCTTACAATTTTGGTTCTACAACCTACTGTAGCATAACATGAACACAGCCAATCCATGTCCATGATTACATCAAAGTCTACTATTTCCAACTCTACTAAATCGGCTATGGTAATATGATTATATATTTTAACTGGACAACCCCTATATACCCTCCTAACTATAACTGACTCACCAATTGCGTGGATACTTCAAAGGGTTCATTCAACTTTTTGGGTTCTATTCCAAATTTCTTAGCAACAAAAAGGGTTACATATGTGGATCTAGGATCCATAAAGGCATATACATCAAAAGTGAAAACTGTTAATATACATATGATGACATGTGTACGAGCCTCTGTATCCTGACCGATGGCAAAATCATATAGGCTGTTTGAACCTCCTCTTGTGTTATTATACTTAGTCGCACAATGCCCTGGTTGGTTTGAGAATTGCGGTTGATTACGAAATTGGTGGACTGAGGTAAGTTACCACCATTACATTTCCTTGCCGATGGGCAATCCCTCAGAAAGTGATTGTGCTGACCACACCCAAAGCAACCATCCATGCCTGAATGACACACCCTTAAGTGTCTCTTACCACAAGTATTGCATGTAGGATGCTGGAAACCCATGTAGCCACCGCTGACATGCTACTATGATCCTGCTGCTCTGAAGTTCTGCCTCTTATTGTCATTCCTGAACTTTAGGGCTAGGGCACTGACTGGAGATGGAGTAGGTCCTGATGACCTATTTTTGAGAACTGCCTGCCTCCACCTCCCCATATCTGAAGTGACCTAAGGACTTAGCTCTTTTGTTAAACTCTTTATCCTTCTCTTTCTGCAAAGCTTCCTATTCATTCAACTTGTTCTCATTACCCTGTACGAATACAACCATCTTCATAATAGTCATCTCTTGTTCTGAGTTGTATTGATAGTTGCATCATACAAATGGGGATCAAGTCCATACACGAAATGCCTAACTCTGGACCTCATGTCTGTTACCATACGTGGAGCATACTTTGCCAAAGCGACAAACTGACGATAGTACTCCTGCACACTCTTTCCGTTCTACTTAAGCTTTTCAAATTCAACGACCTTTGTATCCCTAACCTCAACTGGCAGAAAGTGTTCAATAAAAGCATCAACAAACTCATCCCAAGTTGTTGAATGTGCATCTTCCCCACGGGACTGCTCCCATGACTCATACAAGATATTGGCAACATCCTACAACTGATAAGCTCTACACTCTCCTGCCTCTACTTCAGTAACATGCATAACATATGGAAGATTTTCTAAAGTCCATCAATGTAATTCTGTGGATCTTATTTCTTACAAGACCCTATGAACACTAGAGGGTCCATTCGTAGAAACTCATGAGTCTTAGAACTAGATGACTCTCCATTTATCACCGTACTTAGAGTCATACCCTGACGTTGGTCTTGAGCAGCCACAAGTCGGATGAGCAGCTGAATAGCTCCCCTAACATCAGAGTCAATAGTGTTGGGCGGCGAAACTGGGATCTTCGCAGTCTCTGTGGTATCTGGTGGAGGTGCTATACCCAAATTAGCTCCTTGAGCGTGATCATTTTCCTCACGAGCAGCATTATTCGCAACTATTTGGCTGTTAGCTGATGTCCTTTTGGTGTACTTTCTTTTCACAAGCATTTTCTGAAATATGTAATATGCACGAGTTAGAAGGATATCATGAAGGTATAGCTCTAACTGTACGATCTAGAGTACAAAGAAGTGAGACAATCCAAGATGTCTTGGTGGTCAACTATTTACATGTATGGGGACCTCACACACATAAAAGTGACCCCACTAGACATGATTTCATAAACTCCCTAAGTCACTTGAACCTAGTGCTCTAATACCAAGCTTTGTCATGCCCCGAACCATGACCTAGGCGAGACACGACATTCGGTGCCTGGCTGCATGTGACTGAGAGAACCACATGGCTGTTGAATCAATATGGACATCAAAACATACTATAGTAATAATTTAAAACATGCAAAATATAATACTGAGTTTATAATTTGAAATAATCATAGCGGAAGAAGTCTGAAAATATCATAAGTCTAAAAGTAGTAAATACTGACATGTCTGACATACTGAACTAGTCTAGTCTATGAAACCTCTAACATAAGTATAGACTGAAATATGTGTACCAGGACAAGGCTCTGATATGCCTCTACTAATAAAACCAAATCATGAAATAAGAGACTGACACCCTAAATGAGATGGGGCTCACCAAGCAACTGATATTAAAGCAATCCTACTGAGCAGATCCATCGTCTTAAAACTCAGCACCTGCACCGTGAAGTATAGTCCCCATATGAAGAGATGTTAGTACATTTTAATTGTAATAGTATGTAAAGCAACTGAAATAATAAATAGATGTGGGGTGCTCGGGAAAAGGGAAAACCAAATCAATACACATATAATGTACTAAACCTGAAACTGAACTAATGTCTGATAACTGAAATAGGAAGAAAATAATAAGAATACTTCCTGGACTGAAATGGACAGTCACTTGTTTAACTGAAATACTAAACAATAATAGGTGTGGCCTTAGGCCAAATATATGTGTGCAAATCTGTGGCCTTAGGCCAAATATATGTGTGCAAATCTGTGGCCTCAGGCCTAAGTATACGTATACATAAATTGTGGCCTTGGGCTCAAATATATCTTTGGCCTTGGGCCCAAAAATACAGGTGCTCGACATGATACTGGAATACTGAAATATACTGATATGAAATACTAAACATGAATTCATGAACTGATTATGAATACTGAAGCTTTAAATAATTTACAAACATGCTGACTATTCTAAACTGAGACTCGTGGATATCAAACACAAGTCTATATTGATTACGTGATGAGTTCACAACAATCAAAGTGATAATTATGAACAACTATGAATTTATAATATTGATGATATACGTTCTAGTCTTTTCATGTACTAGGTCATAAACATCACATTCTGAAGTAATCTCGTTGTACGAGGCGTGGGGATGATTAAAGACGTTTCCACATGTAGATATACTCTCTACATACCTTAATCGCTTCAATACTTGTCTTAAAAATCTGAACTTTGTAGTAGAAACCCAAAGCTTGAACCCCGAGTCTTAAGTTGGGGTTATCCTGAAAAATCCTAGGTTAAGAACATTAGATTCTACATAGAATTCATTAGGATTACGTTAGAATCACATAAAATCACGTGAAAAAGGCTTACCTTGGTGTAGGAGATGGTTGGAATGAGAGAACCTTCGTTCTAGGATTTGAGAATATGAAAAACTAATTTTTAGAATCAAGTGTCGTATTTATACTATTTGCTATCGGGGAAAATTCGACGGTCCGTATAATCTGACTATCATTTTTTGGAGATTTTCAGAAAGTGGTGAAATTTGAAATTTAAGAGACGCAGAAGATTGACAAACCGTCCAGCATTTGATGGTCTGTAAAATTGGCCAACAGGCCATCAATTTCACTTTTGAAATTGACGGTTCACTTTGACAGACCGTCAAACAATTGACTGTCCGTACTTCCTGCCGTCAAATTTCCTCTGCAGAGCTGAACCTAATTTTCCAACGTAAACTTCCCGTTTTGGTTTCCTCACAAGTGGATCATGAACAAGGCTTAGTTTAAAGGTACGGGGTGTTACAGTTCTAATAAAGTTCTTTCGTCTCGAAATGTAGTATGTTTATTACATTGTATTTACTTTTCTTCTATTTTTTGTTTTGATAAAGTTTTTTACTTTTATAAGAATTCTTTTTTATGCAGGAAGTTGATAATCAGTCTCTGCATTCTCAACAGATAGGTGATTTAAACTTGGTAATTATGGAGGCACCAGCTGTTGATATCCCTATTTTGGATAAGAGTTTTTGTAAACGTTATAGATGTGACAATGGAAAGAAAGATGATGATGATCTCCCTCGTTAACTTTGATCACACCGAAAGATAGTGTTGTTGAAAAAATGCACGATTTCTGGAGACTGAGAGATATTGTAGTACAGAAGATGTAGGGAACTGAAATATATTTTTGAGAATTTTTTGTTTTTATTTTTATTTTTTATTTGATGAACAGTAAAGTACTATAAACTTTTATATTTTATGAATTTATAATAGTCTTTTTGTTATGTTATACTTAATATATTTATTCAAATGAATTCTTTTTGTTTTTTAATGTAATTAATATAGCATTGGGTTTTCCCCTCTTTTTTTGGTGTGATTTATATTGTTTTTAAAAGCAACAGATTGTTTCTTCCGGCACAAACACTTCTCATTTTTTCAAACTGAACTTCTTCCTTTCCTTGGCATAATTTTGCCTCTCCCGAAATAATTAGTACGTTACTCATAGTTTTATTGTTGTCTTATCTAAATGATTTTTTGCCTCATCGGGCATGAATTCTATATTTTTATCAATGTTTGTGTAAGAATTTTCCCCTTGTCAAGTAATTACTAAAACTTTCAAGAAGAAATTTTATTTTGAAAGACTTATAATTAATTAATGTCCATTTTATTTTATTTATGAATTAATGGAAGTTCGACACTTGAAATAATTTATCCTTTAAAAGTGATCTTTCTGGTTTTTTGTTGTATAAATTGGCCTCTTACAGCATAATTAGTACGTTACGTATAATTTTGTGTTCTCTTTACAAAAATTAAAGGCTGTCTCATCTGGCATAATTTTTAATATCGATGTTGTTTTGGTATGAAATTTGTCCTCGTAAGGTCATTGCTTATCCTTTCAAGCACCTTTTTTTTATTTACTTCAATATATTAAGGTCATTAATCAATTGAAATACTTACAATTAATTAATATTCAATATCTCTCCCCCTTATTTTATTTCTATTTTTTATGAATTAATAAAAATTATGCCCCTTTCGGTATAATCTCATATTTTGTTTTGGGAAATAATGTCTGCTTCGACATAATATGCACTGCACGTGCCTTTTTAAGTGGGGCGCGTAAATAATTTTTTCCGGCATAAATTACGTGTTATGTTTATTTCTATTAGTTTATCATTAATAAAATTTTGCATATTTGGCAAACATTTGCTGCACGTACCTACTTTTTTAAAAAATTCTCTGCTTTATATAACACTTACATTTCTTCACACTTTAACTTTTCATTTCATCAGTTTTAAAAACTAAAATGATGCTTCTATTCTTTGTGACGGTTTTCAACTTTCAAATTCGAATATGTAACGGAAATTCAATTAGTTGTGAGTTTCTTCTGCTACTTCTTTCTTATATGTAATTCTGATAAGTTTTTTGTTGTCTTGTATGTTGTTTATATCTTTTAAAATTAATATAAGGGTTTTCTGTTCAAATATTAATCTGTATATCTTTTGTGCCATTTCATAATGCATGTATTCTAATTCTACTCGGTTTTTGATTTGTATGTGTTGATTTTTTATTCAGTTGGGTTTTCAATTTTTATTTTCTAGGTTTTGTATTTTTTTTTGTTTTTGATTTTCAGTGTATTAAATCATGAGTGACATTGAATCAATTCCTGAATATTACATTGATCTCAAGGACTGGGAGCATACTAGTGTTGCTTGGAGAGGGGATGAACATTTTGTAAGAACTGTTAGTAACTTTCTGACAGAAAGACAGTTGGGATTATTGAAGACTCGTCCTTTTGGAGAGTTCATAGAATTGACTAAATTGAACGTGTCTGGGGTTTTATTGGATGTTATACTGTTGTCAGAAGTTCACAATAGGGATCCCAATGTTATGTGTTTTAATCTACAAGGGACTATTGTGAAATTCACCCGAGAAGTCTTTAAAAAAGTTACTGGATTGTCAATTACTCATCCTCCCCATTCATTTCATGAAAAATTAAAGACAGTCAATAGGAGTTCTCTTATGAAGAAATATTTTGGTAGTGCGGATGGTAAATCATTAGAAAATTAGTGAGATAATAAAGTTCATGAATCAGGATGACATTGGAGTAGAACTTTAAAATGAAGACAAAGACCTTAATGATGTTATGTTGGCCGAGGTGTATATTTTAGGTTGTGTATTACTTGGTGGTAGGGATGATAAGTCAATCAAGTAGCAATATCTCACTTACATTGAGGATATTGAGTTGTTTCAGTAGTATAATTGGGGACATATCTGTTACGAAGAGCTTTTGAAGTCACTCAAAAGTGCGTTCATGCTAGGTTCACTTAGGCCAAGGAAACAAATTGCTCTTGTTGGTTTCGTCTACGTTTTTTTGTGTGGATTTGGGATTTGTTCACCGACTATCGTAAAAGATATGTGGAAATTATTGGCAGTCTGGATGAACCTCTTATGCTGTCATATGTCTGTAGAGGCCCCCGTGATCCATATTTTCCAAAATTGAATACAATGCTTACTTCTCGAGATTACTTAAATAAGGTAACTACATTTATTCGCCTTTATTTTTATGTTATCTTTACTGGATTTTTTCCGTTAAACTGATTTTATCTTTGTTGGATTTCTTTTTTTTTTCCCTCTGTATTTTGTATTTCAATAGAAAGGCAAAGGTGTGATTGACCTATTTACGCTTACTAAAAGTGAAGATGAAATCACTTCTTTAGAGGATCGTATTAAGGTACATATTATGTCTTCCTTTTTTTTCTGTTTGTGTGTGGAATTTCACATGTTTTTCTTTTCATTTTTTTGTGTTATTTTTTTTTATGTTTTTTTGTATTTTCGGATTTTGTATCTATTACGTTTCGGATATATTTTTGTAAAATCTGTTTTTATGTCTCTACCAAAACAGATTTTGTCCCATTCGGCATAATTGTCCAACAGTTTGAGATATTTATTTAACTTTTGACTCTTAAATTTTGCCTTTATCGGCATAATTATTTTATACTTGTAGATTTCTATTCATTACCTTCTAATCTCCTTTGTGTTTGTCACAATATTTTTTTTATAATAATTTTGTGTTTTGTATTTTATTTTTTTGTACAATATTTGGAGAAAAGTTGTCATGTGAAATTGGATAAGATTTGGAAAATCAGAAGTTTGAGAAGAAACAAATGAATAAATTGATTGAAGCTCTTAAAAAAGCAAGGTTAAATTTTTTATTTGAAAGTTCTGTCGGTGATAATGATGGTACTGAAGATACTGATTTTATTAATTTGTCTACTCCCATTGAAGAAGGTAGAAAGAAGAAGACAAAATCTAATACTCGGTGCCCTATTGTTTGAAAGGGTTATAAAAGAGCTAGTTCTCGTAAGAAGGTCATTGGACCATCTGTTGGGTCACAAAGATGATCGTTGCGGTCGCAATCTGTCAATGAGACCTCTGATATTGAACGATCACCTGACCCAGTTGGTGGTGTTCAGAATCCTATTGATATTGTGGATAGTCCTCCAAATGATTTTGGAGGTGAAGGTTTTGATGGATTTGATTTTGAAGGCAGCGCGACTGAAGTTGTGTTGGATGATGTTGCAGGGGCTTCTACTAAATAAGTTGACGATGAAGTCCTACTAATATTAGTGAAGATTGTGCTGATGGCAGTACAATTGAAGTTGATTTGAATGATGTTGGATGGGCTTCTACTGAACAAGTTTCCGAAGAAGGAGATTCATTTTTGGTAATTTTTCTAATGATCATCTTGATGGTAGCGCGAGTGAAGTTGTTTTGGATGATTTTGGAGGGGCTGCTACTGAACAAGTTGCCGAAGAAGGAAGTTTGACTTCTGGAAATGTTATTGAACCTGTTGCAAAGAAGGAAAAATGGTTGTGTCTCCGTTTTAAATCTGGTGTTGTATATCAGTTTAGGGTAGAGCTTGAAATTGAAGTAGGCTCGCCTAAAAGTATTGTGGTTGCTGGTACAGACCAAGAATCTGAGCAAGCTAAATCTTTTGTTGAAGAAAGAAGAAAAGAAAAGAGTGATCCAATGTTACCAGATCTTGTTGAAACTACCACTGGTGTAGACGTTTGTGGAATTGAATCTACACAGGGTGAATCTCCCATTGGAGAACATACAAGAGAAGAGCATGATGTATTGTTGCCGGATGCTGTTCAATCAAACTCTGGTGTTGATGTTAGTGAAATGCAAGTTGAATCTCTTATTGGAGATGTTAGGAGAGAAGAGTATGATGAATCAATTAATGCGGTAACTATGATGGAACAAGTATCTCAACAAGCTGCATTTTCTGCAGATGGTGAAGATCACATTGATGAGCAAGCCATTATTGTATATAGTGATGTTGTTGCAGAGTATTCTATTCTTGTGTGTAATTCCTTAACCGGCGAAACTGTTGTGCCAGAGTCGGTTGCACGAGGTACTCCCAGGGAGTCTGCTGATATTGTTGAAGGGAGTGTTAAATTCCAAAATAAACCAGACATAGTTGCACAGGGTACTCCTGTAAAGTCTAATGATGTTGGTGAAGGGAGTGTTCAATCCCAATGTGGTGAGAGCAGTGAGGAAAGTGATGATGACTTTTTAGATATTATGGATATAGCTTTTTTTGCTGTGGATATGGCTTGGGATATCCGGACCCCTGCTGCTACGGAGACCTATAAACGATGAAAGAGGCCAGAGTTATCTAATGTTAACATACGACCTCCAATGTTTTCATTAAAGACTTGGGGTCAAAGGGCAAGGATCTCGAGTGTTGCTGCTGATACCCCTCCACCAAATTGGATGTTGTATTATGAGAACAATAATCTTTATATTGGTGTTCGTAGGCCGAAAAGTGATTGGAATGACAATTACAAACGAATTTACCCTTTTCATTACGAAAAAAATGAAGACGTTGTGAGGTTTTTTGAGAAGTTCATCAATCCACAAGATCTTTCACCTAAATTATTTAAACCTACTAAGTAAATTTTATTTTTATGTATTATATATACTCCGCCCATCAATATCATAATCTTTCCTCCTCAAGCATAATTAAGACATTACTATATATTTGTGTTATTCTTTGTAAACTTAAATTATTCCTTTCCGGCATAATCTGTTTCATACTATGTTGGTTGTTGAAGTTTGTGTCTCTTTTCTTTTTTGTTTTGGTGACATTCATTTCATATTTTATTTATTAATAGCGAGAGCGAAACAATTTCTACGCTAAAGATATCAATAATCTTGATCACAGTTATCATTTGGGCTTGTTTGAAGTCAAAAAAAGGATATTTTATCGCAAATTTATGTTTTCAAAATATGCAATTGATGATGAGGTTCGCCATGCTTTTTTTATTTTCTGTGTTATTTTAATGTATAAAATTTATGTCTTTGGTATATTCTTTCCCTTTCCGGCATAATCTGTATAGTACTATAGATGTATGTTTTCTCTTGTGAAATTGAAATTATGTCCATTAGACATAATTTGCTAGTCATTGCTTCATATTTGTTAGTCGATGCTTCATTTTTTTCTGTGTTCCCTGATCTGTTTTCTTTACTTTTGTTTTTAGTTTTTGTATACTGCAGCATATTAATGTGGCCATGTATTATCTGAGGAAGAAGCAATTAAATCATCCACCATCTGATAATTGTACTTGGTACATAACAACAAATATCACCTTTGATAATTTATTTAAGAAAACGATGTTGAGATTGTATGAAGAAGGGAAAAACTTCCATTGGTATTACAATCCATCAAATTTATTTTTCTATATTAATGCGGTTAGGCTTTTGATGAAACTATGCATGTTAAACACTTTGTACTTGGAGTCTTCGATATTGATAAGTGTCACATTGATGTCTATGATTCACTGAGGAATAGCAAAAAACAAAGAGTTGGTTAAGCATATTAAGGGTTACTGCAGTCTTATTCCCAAAATGTTGAAAGTTGTTGATTTTGCAAAATTCAGGTCAACATTTACAAAATTTAGAGATCTGACATATTCCTTTCCTAAATGTCCAAAGCAATGATCGTAAGTCTTTTTCTTCTTTTTTTGTCATTTCTCTGTTTGGTTTCTAGTTTTGTATTTTGTTTTTAATGTTTTTACTAATGTTACATTGTTTTATGATTTTTTCAGAGATTCGAATGGTGGCTGTTTTGTGAGCACGTTTGCTGACTTGCTGATAAGTGGTGAAAATTCATCTTCTTACAAAGGGCAAAGATTTGTTGGATTATATAAAAAAATGGGCGATCAATCTTATTTGTCATGGGCATGTCAAGTATAGAAGAGGCTATGAGACTCCACCAGAAAATTATGGACATGATTACTTCGAGTTCAATGACATGAAATACACGTATAACAAAATGAACAAGAATATTAACCGTAGAAAGAAACAAAAGTTATAGTTTGAATTATGTTGTCAGTATTATGCGAATGATGGTTTTTTATGTTGTTGTATTGTGTTTCTTAATGTTTATAAATGGCAAGACATATTAGATATTTTTGTTGATAAAAGTGAAAGTTTACACTTTGTATTTTTTTGCATTTTTTACTGCATAATTTATTTTACACTAAGTACGTTCTATCTTCCTTTGGCATTATTTAAAGTTTTACTTCTTCCGTCATAGTTATTTTTTCTAACAATGAAGAAGTTTATTCCATACTGAAATTGAATTCTTGTCCTTTTCTAGCATAATTTTGCCTCATCCGACATAATCTCTGTAATACTAAAGGGTTGTGTAACTCTTGTGAAATTGAAAGTATGCCCTATTAGGCATAATTTTGTTAATATTAAGTAAACTTAAATTTTGCCTCTGCTGGCATTATTTTTTTGTTTATTAAAATAAAAAAAAAATTTGCTCACTGAAGACACTGAAGTTCTGCCACTCCTAGCATAATCTTGTCTCTTCCGACATAATTAGTATGTTACCTGTAATATTGAATTCTTTTTGAAACTGTAATTATGTCCTAAGTACGTTCTATCTTCCTTTGGCTTTATTTAAAATTTTGCTTCTTCTGCCATAATTATTTTTCTAACAATGAAGATGTTTATTCCATACTGAAACTGAACTCCTGCCCTTTTCTGACATAATTTTTCCTCCTTCGGCATAATCTCTGTAGTACTAAAGGGTTGTGTTTCTCTTGTGAAATTGAAATTATGCCACATTCGGCATAATTTTCTTAACATTAAGTAAATTGAAGTTTTGCCTCTGTTGGCATAATATTTTTGCATATTGAAAAAATATTTTTTTTCTCACTGAAGTCCTGCCTCTCCTGACATAATATTGTCTCTTCCAGAATAATTAGTGTGTTAGCTATAGTATTGAGTTATTTTTTAAACTGTATTTATGCCCTATCAGGCATAATTGCTAGTCTCAATTTTTTTTGTCAGAACTTCTGTAAAAAAAAAGTTAAGATATATTTTTGTGTTCAATTTTCATTTATTGCTTTTGCTAGCCAACTACTCCTTTGCCAGAAGTGCTTAATTTTGGTCTATACTTAAGCTATATTCAATGAACTACTAACTATTCAACTACCCTCTTCATTTATTTTTCAAATTTGGTTGTTGATTTTATGGTTGTTTGATTATATAAATAGCATCATCCATTTTATTCTCAATTTAAGGGGGGGGGAATCTCAGTTGTCAAAATAGTTTTTTTTTTAAAAGTAAAAAAATATCTCATGAAAGTACCTGGAAGCAATGAGATTACAGAAAATTTCATGCAAAAGTGGCAGTTAATCAAATCTGAGTGGAAAATCATTAAAGTAATTTTTTTGTCGGATGATGGTTTTAAAAAATAATTGCAAAAAGAACGAATGAAACAAGGGAGCGAAAACTCATTTGACAGGATGACAAAACAGTTTGATTCTTCAAGTCATTCTTCTACTATTGATAAAGCAAAGCTCGAAAGAGTTTTGCATGATATTCTTAATTTAATGGATAAAATTAAAATAAAAAAGAAGGAGTTGGATGATGGATTCAATTTTCTCAAGACTGTTGTTGCTGATCTTAGAGTTTTTTTGCCTGAGCATCCTACTGTTCTATCCGATGATTCTTCTTTTGATGGATCTTCATCACTTTCATCAATTTTTAGAGATATTGATGAGTTTCATGAGAGTAATTAGACTTTTCTTAATTTATTCTTGTTATTTTTCTGTTTTTTAGTTGTTTGAAATGTATTTTTTGTTTCTTGCGTTTTATTTAAGTAATTATAATGGTTTTAGTTTATATATTTTTTCATATGATTTAATATATATATTTTGTTTCATTATCCAAACTATGAACATACAAATTTAATATATAATTATGAAAAAATAACAAAGTATAATTATTCCTTAACGCATATAATCTTTGCCGTAATATCACATGTTAATTTATAGTAATGAAGAAAATAATTGTTGTGTCAATTATATTTTGTTGAAACTTCATAATCTTGTCTTTTGACGGATAATCATTTTTTATAAATATAGTGTGTGTTTCTCTTCTGAAACACAAATTATGCCTCATCCGACATAGTTAGACATAAATTTTATCTAAGAATGAAGTTCTTTTTCTCCTGAAAATTGAAATTATGCCCTTCCTAGAATAATCTTGTCTCTCCCGTAAATAACTGAACTTGAAATTACGCCTCATCCAACAAAATATATTCAAACTTCCACGTCTATATCTTTTGATGTACTGTAATTTTGAAGTTAATTAGTTGTAGAATTAGTTGTACGGGATAATGAAGTTAATTTTCTCCTGAAACTGAAATTTATGTCCTACCTAGCACAATATTGCCTTTTTCCATCTAAATTAGCGAAATTGAAATTATGCCTCATCTGGCATAATTTGTTCAAACCCTTTTACAAATCTATGTCTTCTGATGTACCGTAGTTTTAACTTATCCAGTAAATTTTATTATATTTTTTGTTGGATTCATCTTTCTTATTAAGAAATGAAGATATCATAGTTAAAAATGTGGTTGCACCCTATGGAATTAGTTCTAGGGCATGAACTTACCAGTTTGTAGTCTTTTACTCGAGTTGAAAAAGAATGGTTTTGCCTCATCCGACCAATCCTGTTATATCTGCCACAGGAGGTAAAAGTTATAAAATTGAAATTATTCTTTCAATTTTCATGCTAGGAAACTACTGGAAATGTTATATTAATCTATTATAATTTTTTTTATATGTTGTTTTATTATTACAATTAAGAATAATAAATTTAATAAAAAAATGAAAAAAATATAGGAATGTGTAATTATGCCTCATGGCATAAATTATTTAAGATTTTTCATTGTGATAGTCTTACTTATACAAAATTTTTACCTTTTCAGGCATAGTTTTATTTTATGTGTTGTTTAGGCAAAAACTGCCAGAATATGCCTCAGCCCCTTAATGGCTAATATTTGTTTTATGGGCAAGAGTTAATAATAATATAAAATATTAAATAGTGTAATCAAAAACAAATTTTATAACATGACCATTTAGTTAACAAGAATCGTATAAAATATAATAAAAAACAAATAGTATATTGTCACTATCAAAGATTTTTGCGGTGTCTCCTTGCGTATGGATTGAGAGCTGGACTATGGCTACACTGTTCCATATTATGTGCAAAGAACTTGCATCTACCACATCTGTATGTGTACTTTGTTGTTTCTCCTCTTGGACGATATCTTTTTGTTTGTTTCCTACCATGTCTGATTTTTATTATTGGTGGCAATATTTTGATATCCATGATGTTTTGTGGTATAATCCATGAGTCTTCATTTTCAACTGAAAGAATTTCACCTTTATACGTCTCTTTCCATGCTTGTTTCTTGAACCAGTACGAACAGTATACATATTTGGTCAACATCTCTTATCCATAACTGTCACGGCATGGGTGCATGGTAGCTCATCAGTTTAAAACTCTAAGCAGTCACAAGTCATATTCTTTATATCTACGTTATATTGATAACCTTCATCTTTCACGACATATTTGACTGCAGTAACATTTCTACCCGTGGAAAGCAATAATATAAATAATTAATATATTCCCTACCTGCTGAAAGAAATAATATAAATGACTAACTTTTGTCTATCACTTTGTAGGTCTATCTCTGCATTATTAGGCAGAGTTTGTGCTAAAACTATTTCTTAAGTTATTAACTTCATAATCTTGCCTCTTAAGACATAATTATTGTGAAACTATAGATGTGTTTCTCTTGTGAAGCTGAAATTATGTCCATCTGGCATGATTATGCATTGATTTTGTATAATTTGTCTAACACTCTATAGTTCTATCTCTGGCTTATTAGGCAGAATTTATTCTAAAAAATAACTTAAGTCTATCTAAAAACAGTAGTTAGGTTGTCATGTAAGTATGATGTAAATATTTTTATGATGAGTTAAATTGTTGATAAAATATATTTTTTATCTTCATCATGAAACCTTCACTTATCTTATCAAGCAAAATGTTTTCAGCCCATGATGTCAGATCATGTGACGGTCCTGTTGCATCCAATCTTTTCTGGTAAAATTAATTTTGCAGCTTGTTTTGTATATAATCTATACATGCCAGTATTGGCAGCTCCCTTGCTTTCCTCAACACTAAATTCATTGTCTCTATATTATTTTTCGTGACCATGTTGTAACGCATGTTGGTGTAAAACTAACGTGCCCATCTTTCCGGCGGCTCTTCCTCTACGTATTATGCAGCTTTGGGGTTGATGTGTCTTATCTGTGCCATGTAGGTATCAAAATTTGTGTGTTTACAGGTAGTTGATACATTGTAGAATAGTGCTAAAATACCTTCAGATGAAATTTTTTTTGTATGTGTTACTCCATGTGGTAGATGCATATTCCATGGTGGCAATCTGGATAAATTTCTCTTAGTGCAGTTGCAATTGACATGAGTCGATTAGACAGAATTGATGGGTTTTTTCGGATGCCACGCACCCTCTTGACGTGTTTGAAGAACCATTTGTATGATGTATTATTTTCAGAGTCGAAAATTTCAAATGTCGGAATATGTTTTTATTGTCATCTTTTGCTACTGCTATCATGAGCACCCCACGATATTTTGACTTTAGGAATGTTGCATCCACCATTATTATTGATCTACAGTGTTCTCAACCCTCGATAAATGCTTTGTAAGCAAAAAAACATACTTATACTTTGTGTCACTTTCCCACCTCAAGTTCACTTGTGTGCCAGGGTTTCTGGCTTTCACCGTGTGAAGATATTGAGGCAAATTCTTGTAGTTATCCTCTGGACTCCCTCTTATCACATCATAAGCGTGTTGGAGGGAACGCCATGCCTTGGTTATCAATGTGCAACCCATATCTGTTTCTCATTTCTTCAATCACAAACTTTGGGGTTGTCTCTTATAGTGTATGTCGTACTAGATCAGTGATGTACTCGAATATGACCTTTGATGTTTCATTTGTTAGAGGTAATGAAATCAATTGAACAACTATGCTTCTTCTCAAACTTCACCACCATAAAAAGTCATGAGTCTTTCAACCTTGAACAGTTCGAAACGCCATATGCAATTTGAGTCCAGACATCTGATGTATTACCTTTTTGTACATGACTTTTATACTTTGTACTACTGATGACGGGTAATTTCTATGTTATTCATGCACTTTTTGACATCATTTTTATCTTTGAAGACAGTTCCGACTTGTACTTGATCCATTGATCCATCTAGGTGTCAAATTTTTTGTTTCAGTTTGTATCCTCTTTCTCTTCACTACTTTTCTAACGTTGGATGACTGTATTTGAGTTTCTTAAATTGTCGTTGTTAGAGTCAATAATAAAATATGCATTGAATTTTCTATTATTGAATGCAGAGAAGTGGTTTGGTCGTTGATTTCAACCTGTGGAATGTAGATAGATTGTCTTTGTGGTTGTTCAGGGGTTGGGTTTGGAGTTAGTGTTTCATTCTCTGTTAAAGTATCAGTCATTTCAGTTTGGAAATGGGGTGTGCAATGGCTTTGTTTAGTAATGTTAGATGGTTGTCCTCGTGATTCTAGTGAATCTATTAGGTTGGAAGTGAGAAATTCTATATTTTGTGAAGCTTCACTTATGTGAGTGTGGTAAGTAATCTCTTCATCAATGTCAATTACATCCATATTTTCGTCATTATAGAGGCAACATTGTCTTTATCTGTCAATTTGTTCTATGCATTGTCTTTCAATCGTTGTTAGGGAACTGTTATGATCTGTGGGCAATGTGTGTTGTTGTGTATTAGTTTCATTGCCATCTATTATGAAACCGGATTTTTAAAGCTATTGTCATTGTTGATCAGGTACATGCAAGTGCTAAGGTCATTGTCGTTTGTTACACGCATTCCTTTGGACGTTTTCTCACTTGTGTGGAACCATATGTTCGTTTCTTTTTGTTGGGTTTCTTGTGTGAGTGTCTCAAATATTTGCTGAGTGAATTCCTTGGATGTTATACCATCCTTAACAAGTATTAGTTTCGTCTCATGATCCACATAGTTGTTGTTGATGTCCCATTTGTCATTCAAGGCTATGTAAATGCATGTTGTCCTCATGATTTTCTAGATTCCTGCATAAACAAATATTCAATTGACTGAAAAAGTAACTCATATAAGTTATACAAATAATTTATAATCCAATAATTTATGTCATACTAAAGTTTTGCCTGATCAGACATATTTTTTGTTCTTTTCCTGTATAAGACAATATTAAGTTGAATGAAAAAATAATTGCAGTGTCAGTTATATTATTGAAACTTCTTAATCTTCCCTCTAGAGGCATAATATCTTTATACATATAGTTTGTGTATCTCTTTGGGAACGTAAATTATGCCCCACCCAGCATAATTATCCATAATTTGACATAACTTATATGCCTAAATAGTCATAACACTTTGTATGTCTATATTTGCCTTATTAGGCAAGTTTATGCTAAAATTATGTCGTGGGGCATAACTTATTTAACAAACTCTGCCGAATAAGGTTGTGTTATACACTAATCAAAATCAACATATAAACAAATCAAAATAATAAAGTAGTAATATAGAAACATTAACCAGTATAATTAGTTAGACTTATTCAACAAACTCTAATTATGACTCATCCGACATTATAAGTCAGACTTATTCAATAAATTCTGCCTAATCGGCAGAATTATGTACTAATTAAAAGTAACATAATCAAAATACTTTGTATGTCTATATCTGCCTTATTAGGCAGAGTTTATGCTAAAATTATGTCGTAAGGCATAACTTATTTAACAAATTCTGTCGAATAAAGCATAACTTATTAATAAATTATGTCGAATAAGGCAATGTTATACACTAATAAAAAACAACATATAAGCTAATCAAAATAACGAAATAGTACTACAGAAATCTTATCCAGTATAATTAGGTAGACTTATTCAACAAACTATAATTATGTCTCATCCATCATAATAAGATAGACTTATGCAACAAATTCTGCCTAATCAGAAGAATTATATACTAATTAAAAGCAACATAATCAGAACACTATGTATGTCTATATTTTCCTTATTAGGTATAGTTTATGGTAAACTTATGTTGTAAGGCATAACTTATTTAACAAACACTGTCGAATAATGCAGTGTTATACACTATTAAAAGCAACATATAAACTAATCAAACAAACAAAATAGTACTATAGAAATCTTATCTGGTATAATTAGGTAGACTTATTCAACAAACTCTAATAATGCCTCATCTGGCATAATAAGACAGACTTAATCAACAAATTCTGTCTAATCGGCATAATTATATACTAATTAAAAGCAACATAATCAGAACAATATGTATGTCGATATATGCCTTATTAGGCAGAGTTTATGCTAAAATTATGACATAAGGCATAATTTATTATTGATTCTAGTATAAACTAATGGAAATAAAAAATAAGTCATATATCTGATAGCGATCTGATAGTAAAATTATCAATAGGAATGTTGATTTTCATCTGAATTTCACCGTAATATCAGTTGTTTATAAACAATTAGGTTAGAATACACTAAACAAAACAAATATTTTGAAATATTAGCAAATTTAAAATTAATCAAACTGCTTAATTGAATTGAATTACGTTCAGTATTGAATTATGTTAAACTAAAATTTAATCATATTTTTTTACCTTTTTGGATTTGAAATTTAAGATTTGCGATTGCCGCTTTTCTGCGATTTTTTGCGATTCAGTTGTTTGGGTTTTCGTTTGCCGTTGAAGTTCGTTAAGGTTTTTATATGTTTGGGGATTGAGGATAATATAATCTTTTAATATATGGTTAATAGGGGCGGAAGGACAATACTTATAGACCACAAATAAGAGGGACAAAAATTAAATATCATCCCGTTTGAAGGGCATTCCTACGAATTGCACTGATTTAACTTGTTTATATGACTTAAAATACTTCCCGAAAAAAGTAATAGATTTAAATTAACGTATTAACAAGACTAAAACCTTTCAAAAAATTAATAATTTCCTCCAACTTTTAAGAAGAAAAAAACGCATTAAATGAAATTTCCTCCAAAAAAGAAAACAGGACAATTAATTTTAGCAAAAACAATATTAGATTTTTCTGTTTGGATAGGTGTTCTACTATGGAAGTTTACACCAACTACTGAAATATCACTATTTTTTCCCTGAAAAATATTCAGTGGTTATTTCCACAGTAATAAAAAATAGTACTCCCTCTGTTTCAAAATGTTTGTCTTACTTTTCTTTTTGGTTACATTTTAAAATATTTGTCTCTTTCTTTTTTTTGCAACTTTTTAATTTCAACTTTCTACATGACATGTTTAAGACCATAGGATTAAAAGTTATTTTGATATATATTCTTCATATCTTTAATTTAAGACCAGAAGATTCAAAAGTCTTCTTTACTTTCTTAAACTCCGTGTCAAGTCAAAACCATACAAAATTTTGAAATAGAGGGAGTATTTTTTTCATACAAAAAATCAAAAAGTTTTTCAGCGTTTCAATGTAAACCTCTTTTCAACCATGCGTTTTTTTGATGAGCTGGTTCGCTGGTGAAAGATAGAATAATTTCCCTTGGGGATTCCTTTCATTATTCACAATATATATAGCTGTACAAATGTTGATTCTTAATATGGTACGAATCCTAACTTACCTTACAAAGGTTGATTCCTAATACAATTAGAATCCTAAGTTACCTTAAATATACATCTATCATAATTACAAAATATACAGAGAATATTCGGAGAATATTCGCTAATACTCCCCTCGTGACGGAGCGGGAGGAGGCCGAACGCTAAGGCCGATCTGGTCGTGAAGAGTCGTCGTAGTCCCTTTGTGAAGATGTCTCCAGACATCGATAAGAGGGAAGGCACGTGTAAAATTTTGACTCACCACGGCAACCTTCTCTCAAGACAAAGTGGATATCCATCTCAATATGCTTATTCACGATGTTGGACCTGATTATGAGACATATAGATGACATATGTTATCACAATAGACTATAGACGCCAAGGAGGGACACTAGAGCTCTAAAAGAAGATTTCTGAGCCAAACAGATCTCAAAGAACTACATTAGCAACACCGTGATATTCTCGCTTCAACACTGAACGGATAGTGTGGCCTCGCTTTGGCGGACTACGAGATAAGATTATCCCCAAAAATACACAAAGACTCGAAAGGTGGAGCGACGTGTGTCTGGGCATCCCGCCTAACTGCATCCGTAGGCAAGTAACTTGGTTGGGGCAGAGGTATAAGTGTAATCCAAATTAGCGCGTGCCTTAACGATTCCGATAATACGCTTGAGGGCGGCAAAATAGACTCGGGGTCGTGCATGAATGCACACACTCCGGCCGAACGACATATGTACATCGTGCCTAGCTGAATGTAAAGATATTGAAGAAAGCACCTGCCAGACTCGAGATAGAGCGGATCAAATCACGCACCGTCATTGGCACTAAGCTTGGATTTTGAGTCCACCTGAGTTGGCATAATTTACAATTTGCCATCTTGGCCCCAGACACTATCTCTTCTCGCATACTTACGCTCGACATAAGAACATAAGGGTCGCAGACTGTTACCGATATACCCAAAAATAACTTAGCTTGCCCAAGTCACTATAGCAAATTCAGCTTTGAGTAGAGCAATGATTTCATTCTTCAAACCGCCGATGAGGCAAGAAGAACAATGTCATCGACATATAATAGCAAATACGCAGTACGCTACTCTGGTGAAAAGTGAAGAGAGTTATCACACTGCTACATACAAAACCAATCGCAAAAGATACCGTAAAACGATCATACCAAGCGGTGCCTCGCTTCACCCATACAATGACTTTCTCGAGACGACACACAAACCGGGCGGAGTCGGGATGAACAAAGCCAGTGAGGCCGATGCGATGTATTACGCTCTTTCAAATCCCCATGAAGCGAATGCATTCTTGACATCAAGTCGATGAATCGCCAATGCATGCCCATAAGCAATATCGAACACCGAATAGGCGGCAATAACCGGATCAATGTCTCACCACAATCAATACCCTCCTGGCCGATTAGTGCCATCATGGCGCTAGTCTTGCCTTATACCTCTCTAAGTCACAACTATCTCTCGAACTTGTGCCGAAATAGCCACATACACCGGTTAATATTCACACCTTCTGCTCAGGTACCAAATCCCAAGTGTTCTCGCTTGTTAAAGCGCAATTCCTTCGCACATGGCCGCATTCCACCTGGGTCCGCTAGTTTTGGATTTTTGGAACGGGTGATAAGATTTAGTGTGGAGAGATTGAAGTGAACCTGGGTTTGAAGATCCCGTGGTTGCGCGAAGTCTCCATACGATGAGACTCGCTGGCGCGGCTCGTCGGAGGTCGCCGTCCATCGTTCTCGACCGGGCGCAGTCACCGGATCAAGCCGTGACTGACCGGGTCAGAAAGGGTGAGCAGGAGTCGTTGGGTGGTGCCGAAGATGCTGGAGAGACTGGTTTAACAACGGGCTGCTGTTGGTATAGATTTTGATGATCGGGGACATACTTGGTTCATCGAGAAAGATGTAATTCCGTGGTCTGAAATTTCTCGGAGATTTGAAAAGAAAAGGTTGTCTCATCAAAGGTGACGCGGACGGAGACGATGATTTTGCAAGTAGTAATGTCATAGAACAAGTAGCCCGGCGATGATTGGGAGATATACCAAGGAAGACACATGGCAGAAAGTGCGAGGTAAGTTTGTAGGTGCAAAATGGAGGCCATGTCAGTAGCATAAGCATCCAAAAATACGAGGTGATCATACGATGGTAGCCTTTACGATAAGATTTCGGTAGGGTCATGTTTTGGAGTGTGCTAGTTGGTAAAATATTAAGAAGCGGATTCTACCATTTTGACAAAGATAGACCCAAAAAGTGTGGTAGGCGTGCATGAAACGTAAGTGTGCAACCATGCCTTTTTAGAACAAAATTGTGAAATGTCGAGTTATTAAATTCACGCCCATTATCACATTGAATGATTTGATAGATTTTTCAAATTGTGTTTTAATGAATTTGTGAAACTCGAGGAATTTTGTAAAAACTTCGGATTTGAATTTCAATGGGTAAATCCGATAAAATGTGAAAAATCATCCAAGAATACTAGATAGAATTTATGACCCAAAGAGCTAACAATCTGAGATGTCCACAAATCAATGAACAATATCAAAGGGAGAAAAGTAACATCGCTTGATGACATAAATGGAAGACGAGTATGTTTGCCTAGTGGACAAGAAAACAGTGTTGGGCAATTTTTTCATTATTACATTCAATACGCTTAGAAGTCCTAAGAAAAGTAAAAACCGGGTCTCCTGGTGTCCGAAGTCTGTGCAGCCAAGTGGGAGGAGAGATTGCCGCAAGGCGGATGTAGGTGCTTGCGGTCCGACAATGGCGATCGAGTGAATGGGTAAAGGTCTCCCACACTATTGTGGCGTGTAAGAATTTTCTCCCGTATTGAGTTCTCTTTTTACGTAAAAACCGCGGTCAAATTCGACGGCATACGTAATTATTGCTAGTGAATTTTCAACGTGAGATTAAGTTTTTAATGATGTTAGGTGTGTATAGGACGTGGTTTAGGAGAAAGGCGTGTATGTTTGGTGTGTTACCGTAACCTTCAATCGAATGCGACCATTGCCAGAATAAATTGAGGACACTTTTAACCGGACGTAGTTGAGATAGGTTACCCGACGACCGGTAAAGAAAGGTGAGATGTGGCTCCTGTCCATGTACCAATTGTCGCTTCGGGCCGCTGGGCGTTTACGGTGCGTAGGCCTGGCCCAAATCGGGCCAGACAAAGCCGGGCTGCCGCCGCCGCCGCAGCTTGTCGCCGCTGCCGCTTCAGCGGATCGCAATCAGTGGTGCCGCTGGCCGCCGCCGACATGCCGTGACGGTCGGGTTGTCGCCGCAGCGCGTTATCCCGCCAATGGCTAACGCTTTTGATTATGTTCCTCTTGTTTATCACGCCTAGTTTCTTCCAACAATAGTTGTGAACGCGCCTTGTTGAAACTTGGGAGAGGGTCGGCTTGTTGAATCATTGTTGCGAAAAGTGTGTCATATTCACCTTTCTAGAAACCCAACAAGTCAAGACCATCTTGGTTTCAAACGTATCCCGGTTGGATAGTTGACTCGGTTATGAGTTTCGAGCTTACTTACAATATTCGTAGACATGTTGTTAAAATTCTCGGCGGGTATTGTCAATTGCTCTTCCAAATACACAAATGGCATTTTATATTGTCCCGGAAGATTTCTTCTAGTCGACCCAAAGTTCACGTGCCGTAGCACCCGCTTTCATGATAGCATGCATGCATCTTCGAGATGGTGCCGTAGATCCATTGCTTGACGATACGGCGCTAAGACGACGCCGATTGAGTCAGAACATCGCGGACGAGGAACGATTCGCCAATGTGATAGAGCACGCGTATGCACATGACGCATGTAGAATAGTTCCATCCACATGGAATATCGACAGCTTCTGGTCAAGAATTATAGGATAAAATTCTTGATGTTGTTAACGACTAATGCCTGATGAAAGAAGATACCTAACGCCGAGAGGGGTTTTCAAGTGTGCCGCCTGGATGAAACGAAATTTGTGAGGGAAGACATGGTTGTCACCGTCGAGGGAAGGAATTTTTCCTGGTCGAATATATGGAGGAAGAAACCGTAAAAATTTCAGCAGAAAAAATTCTGATTTCGGCCGGGAATGAGGATTTAGGTTTTAGGCTTTGATACCATGAAAGATAGAATAATTTCCCTTGGGGATTCCTTTCATTATTCACAATATATATAGTTGTACAAATGTTGATTCCTAATATGGTACGAATCCTAACTTACCTTACAAAGGTTGATTCCTAATACAATTAGAATCCTAAGTTACCTTAAATATACATCTATCATAATTACAAAATATACAGAGAATATTCGGAGAATATTCGCTAATAGCTGGGAATGATGGGAAAAATCATAGTTTTCACTGATTTATTGATTGTAAAAACATCTATTTCTAGTAATGACTTTAGAGTGATCCACCATTGTATATGGTAGTGATAATAAAATTTGCGCATATGAATTGTAGTTTTATATTATATTTTTTCTTATCTTTTCGTTTTGCTTTTGACAGAGTGAAACGAAAAGGACAACACACTTATTCTGATATCAAGTAAGGGTGTCCAACGGGGCGGGGAGGGTCTCGGCGGGACGGGGACGGGTTGGGACTCGAGTTTCAGCGGACCTGTCGGAGGTCCCGTCCCGTCCCACATCCAGCCGGAATGGGGTCGGGTCGGGACACGTGTTTTTTTAGCCACTTAATTTTAAAAAATAATATATAGTTATATACAAATACTTCAATAATTGAACAAAATAGTGTAATAAAAACATCTCAAGGCTGTTTTTGTACAGCTTATATTATTTAATAGAAATATGGCATAGTAATACAATTTCAAAATTACAACTTTGTGGTGTTGTTCAAAAGTTGCAAATGACATAGTAAAATATTAAAATTGCAATTAAAAAAATTACATATTCAACCATACTCTTTCTGTTAAATATACACAATATACATGTGTATATTGTGTATATTACTCTCGGGTTCCGTGTATTTGTATTACCGTGTATGTAGATTGTATATTACCGTGTAGGTACAAGATAGATTAGCTAAGGTGTTGTGGTGTAATTAGGATTATACACTTATCATAATTGTATAGTTAGGATTCAAGTAGAATAAGGTTTTAGGAGTAGAATAGGAAAAAGACTCTCCTATTATGGAAATATGTAACTTGTATATATAGCTTTTAAATCAATGAAAATAATCAAGGGATTATTTCTTTCATGGTATCAGAAGTCTAGGTTCGAAATTTCCTCTCCCAAAATTTCTTTCTTCTCGAGCAACAAACCCGAAATCCCTTATCTCGGTTTGCTTGTTCTTCCTTCTGATTTTTCTTCCAAAATTTTCTCCCGAATCCCTCAGTCACATATTGTTCTCTCAATATGTCTACATCCCGGAACACGTTTCATCCTGCCCTTACAATTTCTAACATCAAGAATAACATCCATCTTGTTCTTGAAATAGAAAACGTCCAATATGCGACGTGGGCCGAACTGTTCAAAATTCATGCATAATCGCATCAAGTCATCCATCACATCATCCCCGCGGCTCCTGAGGATACGGAGGTGTCAAAATGCGAGGATGATCCTAAGTTGTGGACGACTCTTGATGCCACGGTCCTCCAGTAGATATATCCCACAATTTCTACCGACCTTTTGCAAATAATTATTGAGCCTGACGCTACGGCACAAGTAACTTGGAATAGACTGCGTGATATACTCCAAGATAATCAAAATTCTAGAGCCGTTACTCTTGAGCAGGATTTCTCCCACGTCAATATGGAAGATTTTCCTAACGTTTCGGCTTTTTGCAAAAGATTAAACGAATTAGTGGACCAACTTCGCAACATTGGCGCGCTATTTTTGAATGATCGTTTGGTCCTCCAAATGGTTTTCGACCTCTCTGAGGCCTATAATGGTGTTGAAATGCTTCTTCGGCAAAGCAATCCGCTTCCACAATTTTATCAGGCTCGTTCTATGCTTACACTCGAAGAAGCAGGCATGGCAAAAGGAGCGGCTACCAGTGCTAGTCCCATAGTCATGATGACCGAGTCCACGATTTATCCTACCCATTCCAACAACTTGGGCCAAAACCGCAACAACGGTGGCGGCAAAAAGGGTGGAAATAAGAAAAATAATGGCAAAAACCGCGGAAACAACAACGGTGGCAGCAGACAGAATGGTGGTGGCAGTGGTGGTCCCCGCAGTGGTCAGCAGCAGCACCAGCAGTTCTGGGCCCTACAGCCACAGTTTGGGCCAGGCCAGTTTTTGCCCCACTGGCAGTGGGCGGCCCAGCAGCAGTCCAGGCCCATTCCTGCCTGGACCACATACAACCAGTCGTCTGGGCCGAGGCAGCAAGCAGGAGTACTTGGGCCTCGGCCCCCGCAGGCCCATCACACAGCGGTACCCGCGTCTACCAACATCGAAGCCGCAATGCACATCCTTGGTTTAAATCCTCTGGACCTGAATTGGTATATGGACACCAATGCCACTACCCACATGACATCCGATTCAGGTATGCTCTCGTCTTATTCCAATTTAAGCAACCCTCGCGGCATAATTGTTGGTAATGGTAATTCTATTCCAATTCGTGGTTATGGTCATAAAACTTTATCTCCCCCTCATCCTCCTCTTATCTTGAAAAACACCCTAGATGCCCCCAAATTGATTAAAAACTTAGTCTTTGTCCGTAAATTCACTACTGACAATTCCATTTCTATTGAATTTGATCCATTTGGTTTCTCTGTGAAGGATTTCAAGACGGGGAGTCCTTTCATGAGGTGTGATAGTAGGGGAGATCTTTATCCTATCACACTCAGTTCCGACCCATCGAGTCACTCCTTGCCTTTTGCATTTGCAGTCCTTTCTCCTTCCTTGTGGCATGCTCATCTGGGTCATCCGGGATCATCTATTTTGTCGTCATTAGATAAAAATAATTTTATTTCTTGTAAGGGTACGAGTAGTACTCCAAATTGTCAGTCTTGTTCTTTAGGAAAAATTGTTAGGTTGCCATTTGTAGACTCAAATTTTCATACTTTAATGCCATTTGATATTATTCATAGCAACTTATGGACGTCTCCTGTTCTTAGTTCTTTGGGTCATCGGTATTATGTTCTCTTTTTGTACGATTATTCTAAGTTTTTATGGACGTTTCCGATAGCGAAAAAATCTCAAGTTTTTTCCGTCTTCTTAAAATTTGGAGCATTCATTAGAACCCAATTTCGAACGAGAAATCAAAAATATTCAGTGTGATAATGTCAAAGAATATGACAATGGGGTGTTTTGGGAATTCTGTGCTAATAATGGGATCAATTTTCATTTTTCTTGTCCTCATACGTCTTCACAAAATGGGAAAGCTGAACGCAAAATTCATTCCGTAAATAACATTGTCCGAACTCTATTAATTCACGCTTCCATACCCCCATATTTTGGCATCATGCTCTTGAAATGACTATATATCTCCTTAACATTATTCCTTCCAAAGGTCTGACATATTCTTCCCCTCTTCAAATTTTATATAATAAAACTCCTTCTTATTCTCATCTTTGGCTTTTTGGATGCTTGTGTTATCCGTTATTCTCGTCCACCACAATTAACAAACTTCAGGCCCGGTCTACTCCGTGTGTGTTTTTGGGTTTTCCGTCTAATAATCGTGGTTACAAATGCTTTGATTTATCCTCCAATAAAATCATCATTAATCGCCATGTAATTTTTTATGAAACCCAATTTCCATTTGCTAAAGTTAATACTCTCGTGCCTAGTTTGTATAATTTTTTGGATGATAGTATATCCCCGTATATTATTCACCATTTTTTGGAAGTATCCCGCACCTAAAATTCTCCAGCGGGCCCACTGCCCGCTGGTACTCCCCACATGGTGTCATCTTCAAATCTGGGTCCAGCAACTGGGCCATCCGTTCTACCCAGTTCTGGCCCAGTTCCCGATTTTAGTTCTCGATCTGGGCCAGCAGGCCCACTGCCTGCTGGCCAGTCCGTCCCGAGTCCCAAAAATTCCCAAAATCCACCCGCCTCTGCCCCGAGTCATGGACCAGTCACCCGTAGTCAACGGGGGATTTTTACACAAAAATATATTTTAATTTACATTCTAATGTTCTTAAATCACCCTTACCCCGAAATCATGTGTCTGCATTAAATGACCAAAATTGGAAAATTGTTATGACCGATGAGTATAATGCTCTTATTGATAATAAGACGTGGGAGTTGGTGCCCCTTACATCTAGTATTAATATTATTAGGTCTATGTGGATTTTTGCTCATAAGGAAAATTCAGATGGGTCATTTGCCCGACATAAGGCGCGGCTTGTGGGCGATGGTAAGACTCAGCAGGTTGGTGTAGATTGTGGTGAAACATTTAGTCTGGTGGTCAAGCCGGCTACCATTCGCACTGTGCTCATTTTGGCTCTTTCGAAGGCATGGCCTATTCATCAGTTAGATGTAAAGAATGCTTTCTTGCATGGGGATCTCAAGGAAACAGTCTATATGCATCAGCCTTTGGGATTCAGGGATCCTAAACATCCGCATCATGTCTGTTTGTTAAAGAAGTCCTTATATGGGCTTAAGCAGTTTCCACGGGCCTGGTATACAAGGTTTGCAGACTATGTTTCGACTATTGGGTTCACTCACAGCAGGTCGGATAATTCCTTATTCATCTACCGTCGTGGTTCGTCCTTGGCCTATATTCTGTTATATGTGGATGATATCATTTTGACTACTTCTTCCGATGCCTTACGCCAGTCTATCATGACCATACTCAGCTCTGAGTTTGCTATGAAATACTTGGGGCCCTTGAGTTACTTTTTGGGGATTACTGTCACTCGTCATTCAGATGTGTTGTTCTTATCTCAAAGGAAGTATGCAGCTGAGATCATTGAGAGGGCTAGGATGTCATCTTGTAAGTCCAATTCCACTCTAGTTGATACTAATCCCAAGCTTAGTGCCACAACCGGCGTACCATACGAGGATCCGACCCGCTATCGCAGTCTCGTAGGGGCCCTTCTGTATCTTACATTTACAAGACCAGATATTACGTATGTTGTCCAGCAGGTGTTTTTGTTCATGCATGATCCCAGAGTTGAGCACATGAATGCACTCAAACGCATCATTCAGTATATTCAGGGTACACTTAAATATGGGTTGCATTTATATCATTCCTCGACATCCACATTTGTCTCGTATACGGATGTTGATTGGGGTAGTTGTCCAGACACCAGGCGGTCTACGTCTAGCTATTGTATGTTTCTTGGCAATAACCTGGTCTCATGGTCTGCCAAACGTCAGTCAATATTGTCCCGATCCAGTGCCGAGGCCGAGTATCGAGGGGTAGCTAATGTGGTCTCGGAATCATGCTGGTTACGTAATTTGCTATTGGAGCTTCATTCACCTATTCAGAAAGCAACCTTGGTTTATTGCGATAATATTAGTGTCATCTACCTTTCTGGTAATCCGGTTCAACACCAGCGCACTAAACATATCGAGATGGACATTCACTTTGTCCGCGAAAAGGTTGCTCATGGTCAGGTATGCGTCTGTCATGTCTCATCAAAATATCATATTGCCGACATCTTTACAAAGGGTCTTCCTTGAGTCCTTTTTGAAGATTTTAGGGACAGTCTCAGCGTTCGAAGACCGCCCGCTATGACTGCGGGGGTGTGTTAAATATACACAATATACACACAATATACATGTGTATATTGTGTATATTACTCTTGATTTTCGTGTATTCGTATTACCGTGTACGTAGATTGTATATTACAGTGTAGGTACAAGATAGATTAGCTAAGGTGTTGTGGTGTAATTAGGATTATACACTTACCATAATTGTATAGTTAGGATCCAAGTAGAATAAGGTTTTAGGAGTAGAATAGGAATAGGATTCTCCTATTATGGAAATATGTAACTTGTATATATATCCTTTTAATCAATGAAAATAATCAAGGGATTATTTCTTTCACTTTCGAATTTCCTCACAATGTCATGAGGATCTTCTGTTGGAATTGAAATTTGTTTGTCAAATTTTTCAACGTCGCTCCTTGCTCCCTTGGACAAGATTTCATTGTAGTTGTAGTCTTCTTCTTCGTTGGTCTCTGGTTGGCCGCACCTCCTACACTCCGCACGAATCCAGTCTCTGAATAGAACTGCAATCTCCAATTTGTCTCCTGCCAATGAATGTCTATGCTCTCCAATTTGAAATCTTTCCGCGGAAAAGGCGCTTTCAGACGATGTTGATGACGCTTGAATGTTTAACACATCTTGGGCCATCTTTGTTAGCGTCGGAAATGTCTTCTCATTCTCCCTCCAGTATTTCAGCAAGTCTTCTTGTCCTTCAGCATTGACAATTAATTCATACGGTATAATACCCTGCAAAACATAAACATCAAATTCGCTAACTTGTGAAGAAGTTGTACCACTACACATTTTATTTCTAAGGGTTTGAATACTAGCAGCAGAAACCGCATGTTTTTTATAAGGTTGCAGCGAAGTAGTAAAAGATGGTACAGAAGTCAGTTGATTATTTGCACTTTGTTGTTGGTAATACGTATATATTTTTTTACACTCGGTGTGTATGCTAGACGTAACTGCTTCTTTAGTTGGTGTGTCAGTTGGTTCTTCAGTTAGGTCTGTTGGAAGTACTTCTACACAATCATAAAGCGTTTCTACAAGTGTTTACAACCGTCTACTTTAATAGTTGGATTTAATACAACACCAACAATATAAATAGTGGAGATAGGAAAAAAAAAATTAAACAGTTACCTTATAAGTTGGTTTTTGTATATATTCATTAAGTAACAAAAATATTAGAGCTATATAAAATAACATATTTGAAATAGTAGGATAATAAATACCGGTAAATTCTTTAGTAGCTTGATAAAATTTCTCTAAAAATCCATTAAGTTTTAAAATTTTATCCCAGTCACTATCTACAAGCATATCCCTTGGATTTTTATTATGGGCGTTAAATAATAATGTAATAAATTATCTATAATCGTAAGCAACAAGTAGTTGCTCATACAGAGAATTTCACCTAGTCGAAACTTCTTCTGGAATTTTTCTATATGATAATCCACAATCATGACATATTTTTTTATACTCTTTGCGTCTTTGTATTTTTTTACCTTTAAAAATAAAGTTTATAGAAAATTATATTTTATCAAGAAAGCTTTCAAAAAGTTTTAGGCCATCCTTTACAACTAAGTTATAAATATGACACACACATCTTATATGAAAATGATCAGCAAAAGATGGAGTTAATCTAAGTTTTAAAAGTCTTATAGCATAATCATTAGAAGAAGCATTATCTAATGTAATAGTCATAATTTTGTCATTTATTCCATAGTATTCACAAATTTTATTAATATTATCTGCAATAAAACTACCAATGTGTCTATCATCTATATATCTATATGCTACAATACATTTTTGCATATACCAATTTTGATCTATCCATGACATGTTACTGTTAAATAATCATTACCGCTAGTACTACGGCCTATGTCAGAAGTGATATACACTTTGTCATTAAAATGATACAATGCATAACGTAAATACTATTGATATTCACTTGCAAATTTAAAAACATCCCTTCTAACAATTGATCTAGGAAAATCATTAAAAGCAAGATTATATTATTCCCGAATGTAATGAATAAAACCAGGAGAGGAAGGAAATGAAAAAGGCAAACCCTCCACCGCTATTAATTTTGTCATATTTTCCCTATCTTTGTTTTTATCATATTTAGGACCAAAAATTTCCCCTGTCGTTGGGTTAATTTAACCTTGTACTAGGTCGGGGACACTATGGGAACCTTGTCCCGACTCAGACGGCATTGGCACACCCGGTTTTTTAGTCATGTATTGATTCCACCTAGCTGTGTGCTCGCCTTGTAAATGTCTCAGTAAACCTCATGTCCCACCTTGACCTTTTCCGGCTTTAAATTTATAAATATTTTTACAAATTTTACATCTAGCTAGTTGATTCTCTTCGACCCTATCAAAAAGATGTCATGCATCTGATTTTAATTTTCATTTTGTGGGGCCTCGATTCATACTAGGGGGAATATGAGGCATTCCAGTTTCAGTTTCAGGTTGAGACTCAGTCTGAGCCTGAGGTTGATGTGCACTAGTGGGTGTGTCATCTATATTATCGTATACATTAAATTCTGATTCATCTAATTCATCATCTACTGATATATCATTAAAAAAAGAATTTTCATCAATATTACTGAAATCAATCAAATCACCGGGACTAGGAATAGGATTACTAGAAGTACCCTTACACTTATTACCCCTACTAGAAGAAGCACCATTACCCTTACCCGTAATCAAACGTTTAAATCCTTCCATTTTAATTATACAAGTAAATAATTAGATAAAAGAAATTAAGTGCGATAATTAAAATTAAGTAACAATAATAATTTAAAGAAGGAATGAAGGTACCAAATGTCAATGTAACGTCGACATGTAATCGATATTGAACATTGAAACTTTGCTCGATGGATGATCCTCAAGCTAGTTGCCAACTTCACTCTCAATTTTTTAACTTTGATATAAGATTTAATAGTAGGAAGATTTGTATAATTATAGAGAGATAAATTGAGAGATTAGAGAGATTGTAGGAAGATTTGTGAGAAAAATGAGTTATTTATAGTTGAAAAATAGGGTTAAAGTGTAAATATATTAACTTAGGGATTAAAAATAAATATTAAGTGGGTAGGGGGGGTTTATGGGGTGGGGGCCAAAAATGACCGTTATAACCGTTGCACAATGGTCAAAATTAAAATTTGACCGTTGTTGCAACGACTATTTTTGCAAAGGGGGAGGGGGGACGGGTCGGGATCGGGACGGGGTCGGGATGGAGCGGTCAGGTCGGGATCGAGATGGGCTGGATGAACCCAGGCCCCATCCCGAGTTCGAACCCCGACCCCGACAATTTTCTTTTTACTTTGGAGGATCGGGCTGGGCTGGGTAGCAGGACGGGCCGGGTCGGAATCGGGCCGAACCGACCCACTGGACAACCTTAATATCAAGCAATCCCCACAAAAGAACACATATGGGGACAACGAATTTTAGGAATAGATATCTGAACTAATTATTGTACGACAAGTTTTCAATTGGAGATCCAACTTAATATTGTTCGATATAAATCTAGAACTGAAAAGGTAAGATTTACGAACCAATTATTGGGCTTCTTTGGGGTTGCATCTCATTTTTCTACTTTTGTGTTTTGGGAAATTAATGGGAACGCCACCAAAAATAAGTACCCGAAAATATTCATTTTGAGAAATATTACATGTCCTAGTTATAAAAATATCCAACAAGCATGTACGGTTTATACTTTTGATGTATATAATTTACATGTTGTATACTTGTATACATCAATAGTAGTGTGATTCAATTATTCTTAATGTGTATACTTTGTGATACAAGCCGAGCTTCATCAAAATTTTTCACACAAAGCTGAGCTAAGGAGCTTGTGGACCTTCGAAGCATATGTATGAAGATGGACAATCGGGAGCATGCTTTGGAGGCAATTTAAGGATTCAACCCAGTTGAAGTCAAAGAAGCTCAAGTAGTTGAAGGAGAGAAGCATGAGATTGGCTAGAGATGTCAAGACCGAAATAGAGAAGAAGATGGTTATGCATGCAAAATGATTATTCTTTAAATACAAGTCATCATCCATAAAGAAGACTAAAGAAGACCCTTATTTCATTAACGGTATTTTTATAATAGTTAGATTACTCTTCTTAGCCTAGTTAGTATAAATATTAGACTTGTTATTTCATTAGGTACATTTTGATGAATATTGATATTGTTGTTTCTCTAGAGAGAGATGATGAGAGACTTTTGGACAAGTTCTTGTTGAACCTTGTTTTGACAGGTGAGTTGCTTGAAAATTAATTCCCTTGAGGTCTTTCTAAGAATTAGGTGCTTGTTTGGATATTCAATTGGAGATTTTGGCTAATCAAGAGTCTTAGTTCTCAATTGGTACATTTCTTGTGTCTATCTATAGAGTTTGATGTTTGTTTGCATACTCAATTGAAGATTTTAGCTATTAAAGTGCTTTAATTTTCGATTGATGTCTTTCTTGTATCAATCTATATATATATTTAATTATTTGTTATTTCTTTTTCGTATTTAATATTGTATCACTTTGGGTGTATACAATTATATATCCCAAAAGTATATAACATACAAAATTGTGGTGTATATATAGTTTTTCTACAAATGCTAATCAAGTCATACAATGGGCCTAGGTTCACCCCTTCAGCTTCTTTAACCATGTATGAGTATGACTAGTGACTCCTTGCTTTGGTTTGTTACTCCTATTTTCCCTTTTCGAGTTCAGGTAATCAGCTCGTAGATGAGTGATTTCCTTAGAAAAAGTTATTATAGAGCAATCGGGTATGTAATTTAATTTTGGATAGGTATAAATAGACACCTCAACTTATGTAAAGTTGAACACGTAAACACAAATGTTGACGTGACACGGATGTCACACATAAATTTTAGAGGTGTCTAGATGATCATTTTGTAAGTTAAAGTGTTCAACTGATAAAGTGGAGATAAGTTAAAATATTTATTTGTATACATTCGAAGGACATATTTATCAGGTGAGATCAAATTTAAAAGCTTATTTATGTATCATGACAAATGGGAGAAATATGAAAGAGAAAAAATAAGAAATTAAAGCAAGTGTAGATAAGTTTGCCTCTCTCATCTGACATGCATGTCACTGTTTGTTTGGAATCTAGGAATTAGGTTGCAATCATTTTATCCAATATCTTTTCCCACATATGAAAAATCTTATCTGAACTTTGGTGTAGGACACCAAAACGCTGACACTGAGTGCAACACCACCTTCGCTAATAAGCCTAATAATAATAGAATATTTTTTATATATCTTCTATATTAAATAAAATTATAATTTAATTATAATTAGAAAGATTAGTTATCTAGTTTGTAAATGAGTAAATAATTATGTAACACTATATATATTGTACATAATAATCAATGAAAAGTAGGGGAACATATTCCTTTATGACTTTAATTCTTCATCTACCTGTACTTTAATGTATTTTGATATAATACATAGTGATTTATGGACTTCTCTTATTTTAAGCACAACCGGACATCGATATTATATGTGGGTTTTAGATGATTATTCAAACTTCATGTGGACTTTTCCCATTGAAAATAAATCTCAAGTCTATTCTATTTTTTCTTCATTCACCACCTTCATTAAGACACAATTTGAAAATAATATCAAATGTTTTCAATGTGACAATGGGAGGAAATTCGATAATAATCAATTCAAATTTTCTGCGCAAAAAATGGCCTTGTTTTTCATTTTTTCTATCCTCACACCTCTCCACAAAATGAAAAGGCTGAACGAAAAATTAGGACCATAAAAACGTAGTTCATGCCCTCCTTTCTCACGCCTCTATCCCCCCCACCTTTTGGCATTACGCTCTATTCATGACAATCTATCTCTTAAACATTCTCCCAACAAGTCTCTCACTCAAGTTCTCTATCTTCGGGATCCTTCCTATAAGCATTTAATAACTTTCGGATGTCTATGCTACCCCCTCCATCCCTCCACACAAATCAACAAGTTGCAACCTAGGTCCACCCCATGTGTATTTCTGGGTTACCCCCTAATCATCGTGGTTACAACTGTTACGACCTATCCAGCAGAAAAATAATCATTTCTCGTCATGTCATATTTGATGAGTCTCAATTTCCCTTTACCAAACTCAATTCCCCACCTCCGAATTCCTATGACTTCTTAAATGGCGATCTTAATCCCCTTCTAATTCATCATTTGAAAAATCAGTCGGTACCGTTACCGACACCCGACCCACCTCCCTGTGTCCCGTATCGGGTGGACCAGCCAGCCCCGCCACATACTCCTCGGAACAGCCACTCTCGGCTACCCGAGGTCACTCTCTCCTCTCAAACAATGCCCCCACCCCTTCTCCCCGACACCCTTACTAAAAAAGAAGGAAAGATTTTTGGCAATAGTGGATTTTTTTTCTCATCCTTCCACTTGGAAATTCAGTTTCATGATTGAGTTTCCCCTCCGCTACTCCCTCTCGGCCTGCAACTCTGCCCCAGCTGCTTCCCTATCCCGCACTACATCTCGCTGCACCCACACGGATGATGGAAACACGTGTTATGCACGACATTTACAAACCCAAAAGGTAATTTAATTTGTCGAATTCAGTTGCCCATTCACCTCTTCCTAGCAACATGAAAAATACCTTGTCCGATCCTAATTTGAAATCTGCCATGATTGATGAATATAATGCTCTTATTGAAAACAAGACGTGGGGTGCTCCGTCTTCCTGATGCTGATGTTAATCGTTCTATGTGGATTTTTAGACATAAAAAGAAATCTGACGGTTCTTTTGAGAGGCACAAGGCCTATCTTTTAGGTGATGGCAGGTCTCAATAGGTGGGAGTCGATTATGATGAAACCTTTAGCCTGGTGGTGAAACCGGCAACTATTCGGACTGTTCTCAGTATTGCTTTGTCCAAATCATGGCCCATTCATCAGTTGGATGTCAAAAATGCCTTCTTGCATGGAGACCTTCATGAGACTGTATATGCATCAAACTTTGTGATTCAGGAATCCATTCCATCCAGATTATGTGTGTCATTTGAAGAAATCGCTATATGGACTGAAATAGGCTCATCGTGCGTGGTACCAACAGTTTGCTGACTTTGTATCCTCTATCGGTTTTTCACACAGCAAATGTGATCACTCACTTTTCATCTATAGAAAGAGTAATGACATGGCATACATTCTGTTTTATGTTGATGACATCATTTTAACTACATCTTCTGATGCACTTCGCCGATCCATTATGTCTCTCGTTGCCTCTGAGTTTGCTATGATCGATTTGGGCCCCCTAAGCTATTTTTGGGCATTGTTGTTACGAGACATACATGTGGCTTATTTCTTTGTCAAAAGAAGTACGCCGAAGAAATCATTGACCGAGCAGGCATGACTTCTTGCAAACCAGTCCACATACCGGTGAACACTAATTTCAAACTCAGTGCCTCTTTGGGGTATTTGTACGCTGACCCGACTCACTATCACAGTTTAGTAAGAGCATTGCATTATCTCACTTTCACGAGACCAGATATATCTTATTCCGTGCAGTAAATATGCTTACAGATGCACAACCCGACGGATGAACATATGAATGCCCTCAAACGAATTTTGCGATATGTACATGGTACTCTTCATTTCGGGTTAAACTTGTACAAGTCCTCACTCTACGACTCACCTCTTATTCTGATGCTGACTGGGTGGATGTCCTGACACTCGTCGATCCACATCGGGTTACTGTGTGTTCCTCGGAGATAGCTTACTTTCTTGGTCTTCTAAAAGACAACCTACTATGTCTCGATCCAGTGCCGAAGCCGAGTACTGAGGTGTCACGAATGTTGTCTCTGAGTCTTGTTGGATACGCAACCTTCTCCTGGAACTTCACTGCCCCATCCATAAGGTTACATTGGTCTAATGTAAGTGCGGTATATCTTTCCGACAATCTCGTTCAACATCAGCGCACTAAACACATTGAAATGGATATTCACTTTGTACGTGAGAAAGTTGCTCGTGGACAAGTTCGTGTTCTTCATGTTTCTTCCCGATATCAGATTGCTGACATATTTACTAAAGGGCTTCCGCGCATACTCTTTGATGATTTTTGAGTCATTCTCAGCGTACGAGAACCTCCCGCTTCGACTGCGAGGGTATGATAGAATATTCTTTGTACATCTCCTATATTAGGTAAAATTATAGTCCAATTGTAATTAGGAAGTGTAGTCCAATTGTAATTAGGAAGATTAGTTACCTAGTTTGTAAAAGAGTAAATAATTATGTAACACTATATATATTGTACATAATAATCAATTAAAAGTAGGAAACACACTCCTTTAAATACAATTATACTGTATTTTTTATTTGTAACATATTGTTTTGAAGAAAGGTAAATTTATGTGATCATGTAAGACTTTTGTTCGGTATTACTAGAATATAAAACTTGATGGTAGCACTAAAATTAAATGATACCTCTAGTTTTAACCATGGTTCGCAAATTATATATCTTCTTATTGCGACTTCTATTTTTCTGGATAGATACTTAAGCTTGGACTTTTCACAAGGTCATATATCCACCATATACTACTTGTTACTTAACAAAAGTGTAAATGATTTACTGTTAATTAATCTGACATGAGGAAAGTAGCTACAGTTAGTTTTGGTCTATACACCAGGGTTAACAACGTTCTTCTTCACCTCCTCCCCTTTATCCAATCCTCATTTTTTCGTTAGCAAATATGAAAGGTTTTATATATTTGTCCTTTCTCAACACATTTCTCTAGATAAAGATTTCGTTTTATCCTCTTCGTGGATGATAAATCTTTCTAAAAACATTGAGCGTCAATTAAATTTATGTTTGAATTGTAATTGAGATACCAATGTTAATTATTCCCTTCTCAATGAGATAGATTTATATATGAAAGAGGTTGACAATAAATTCTTTCAAAATTGACTGTTTGCATTTATGTTAGAGGTATTTTTGAATGTCTGCGATCGAGTAAATAGCTCTACAAACGATTGGATTGGGTCGACTTAGAAAATGAAAAAATATATACAATTAATTATACATTTCATCACTTTTGAAAAGTCGTTTAAGTATATAAATATATGTTAGATATCTATGACTCAATTGCTGAAATAGTATCTCTCCCAAAAAAACATGATATTGAGAAATTGTTCATAATAAAATTAAAATTATTGATACTGGCGTTTTCCAAAAAAAAAAAAGGAGAAATATTCTCTTCTTTTTATTTGTCCTTTCAAGAACATTTTAGAGTAAAAACTAAAAAGAGACAACATTTTACAGCCGCACAAAGACGGTCAAACATGGACATCACATATAATTTTTCGTTTCAAGTTCTGTTTCAAATACATTAACTTATTGTCTTTTACTTTATATTTATGTAAACATAAAAAAAAATCAAGTGAAGACTCATTTGAGTAACGCAAACAAACCTAAAATTTTCGTCTCTTTCGCAATTATTTCATAAACTAGATCTTGTTCACCCCACCCCCCACCCCCCATTTTCATCTAATAACAAAAGTGCTACAACATGAATTATTGGGAGTACTATTGGATCCTGAGCTAGCCTATTTACTTTTTTTCCCTATACGAGAAAGCACTACTAATAAAAAGAAGCAACAAATCAAGTCTCCCAAATATGTCCCTTAGTTAAAACAAACAAGCCCTTCAATTCAATTGTCCTATACGTAAGATGAGTATTCACTCTAAGTTTTAATTAAATATTTTGTCAGTGTGAAACAAAATATATTATCTAGTCATCTAAAATGATATCTACAGGATTTATAATCTTGAAAAGAAGATTATTTGCTACAGTAAATAAAGATGATCTCATGTGTCATATTAGGTCTTGAGCCTAACTCACACTCCAAAAGCTAACTTAAATAGAAGATGATTGTCCAAGCCTTATAAGGAGAACAGGGTTCTCGTCCATCACTGATGTGGTATATTCTCTTCACCTTTCATGGACTGGAGTCATTTTCACACCCCATTGATCTGGGACCGGTCAATTGGTCGGGGAGCATTCTGCCCCGAACCTAGGCCTGACTCTGATACATGTTAAAGCTAGCTCAAAGGGAGGAGAATTGCCTAAGCCTTATAAAGAGTTCGAGGATCAACATCCCCTCACGCCCAGATCTGGCCATGCTTTTTATCTGAGTTTCATTGTCTGGTGAGGTATATTTCTCTTCAACATCCCCCCTCACTCTCAGATCCAGACATGTTTTTTTATCTGAATTTCACTGTTTGCCCAGATCCGGACATGTCACTGTCCGATGAGGTATATTTCTCTTCAACATCCCCCTCACGCCCAGATCTGGACATGCTTTCTCTTCAATTCATGGACCCATGTCCTCGACATGTCACTGTCCGGTGAGGTATATTTCTCTTCAACATGCCCTCTCACGCTCCGATCCGAACATGCTTTTTATCTTGATTTCACTGTTCGCCCAGATTCGGACATGTCACTGTCCGATAAGGTATATTTCTCTTCAACATCCCACCTCACGCCCAGATCCGGACATGCTTTCTCTTCAATTCATGGACCCATGTCCCCGACATGTCACTGTCCGATGAGGTATATTTCTCTTCAACATCCCTCTCACGCCCAGATCCAGACATGCTTTCTATTCAATTCATGGACCCATGTCCGATGAGGTATATTTCTCTTCAACATCCCCCCACGTGCAGATCCGGACATGTTTTTTATCTAGGTTTCACTGTCCGGTCTGGAGCCACATTCATGGACCCAGGGTATTTTTCACCCCTTTCAATTGATCCGGGGCATTTTACCGCCCTCATCCGTGGGCTCACATTGAATGGAACTGACTTTGATACCATGTCAAATTAGACATTGGGCCTAATTCACACCTGAAAAATTAGCTCAAAGGGAGGAGGATTGTCCAAGCCTTATAAGGAGCCCATGATTCTCTTCCATACATGATATAAACATTTGTTTCAACTGACAATATATATATTCTAAACTGTATTCACTCCTTCACTAACGAGTTCTACTAAATTATACAAGCATTTGCACCAATATGAACTAGATTAATGAAGGAAACGCATAATATTCTTTTTGTTTGGTCTCTCTTCCGTTTAACCAAACGAATCTCTGAGTAATAACTTAATTAATTAGTGGCACACAAACTAAGGTCTTTAATGTACGTATCTGTACCTTTTCCAATAACTCTCAAGCTTCTACTGTATATAGCAAAAAACAGACATTACATTGCATTAATTAATAATGAAAAATAAGAGAATCTATTCGTTATAAAGTTCAGTAGTGCATACATATTTATCTTTTCTACAAAAGACTGTCAGTAAATAATACTTTCCCTATTATTATACAGTTACCTTGAAGAGAGAACAAGGTATAAAATAGCATTGCAATTGAATTTTTCCTTTTTCTTTACACTAATTCTCTATAGAATCATATCCTCTATCTACTTCAAATAATGTAAGCGGCCAACAATTCGTCTCATTATGAGAGAGAAGGAGTGGAAAAAGAAAAAGAAATGGGTTACCTTCTTTGGGTTGGCCATGGTTTCTATGACTTCTCTCATGAAAAATAATAGCAGTACACATTTTGTGGATAAACTTTTCTCTGAATATGACATGTAAAACTTTTAATTCTGTGTCCGTCGCTGAATTTCTTACCATTAAAAACTGTTTAATTCTGAGTCCGTCACTGAATATTAATTATCTTCTCTTTCCACGGAAAACTCGCAAAACACCATCCGAATCTCCTGCTACAAGTGTGCATCGATTTTCTTCCTTTTGTTGCCAACATACGCTACTAACGAACCCATGATCATGCCTGGTTAGACCCATGGGTTCGCATCCATAGACCCATATTGGCTCACCCCATCTTTTGTCATACACAAATACTTGGTTACTTTCCGAGCCACAACAAATTAATCCACCAGGTCTCCATACCGATAACCCTACGAACCTCCTACTGTTATTGTGCCCCTTGTAGGTTCGAATAACCCGTTGATCCTCAGCATCCCACATTTTTAAACAACCATCTACGCTCGATGAGACAATAGTACGTTCATCAAGAAATCGAATGTAAGTAACTGCTTTCTGATGTCCGTCAAGGACAAAAACCGGGTCCATCATTTTCCTCATATCATAAGCGTAGACTTTCCGATCAACGCATCCAACGGCTACGATTGGACCTCTGAATGGATTGAATTCCACGCAACACACCGGACTATATTGCTTGCAAGGTTGTACCATAGCCAAGCATTTACCGTTATCGCCACTACGCGGGTCCCACATTTGCATGGTTCCATCGTCCCCTCCGGATGCACCCAAAACCGGATCCGAATGGCAATAATCAATGCTCCAAACCCGCCTACCACCATGCTCATCCCGTTCGAAAAAGGGCATTTTTTTCTCTAAGTCATATTCCATGACAACTCCATCATAATCACCCGACCCTAAAACCCGACTTCCCCAACCGGGTTTCCACTTTAAGCTACTGAGTTTTGCCGGAGTACAAATATAATAGTTACATGCATTACCATGATCCAAAGCGACCCTGTCGCCTTCTCTCTCTTCTTGTGACAATGAATTTACGGTGTAAATTCGAATTTTCCTTGCAATTCCACCCGAAGCTAGGAGATTACCACAAGGGTCAAATTCTAACACACCAATTGTGTCACAAACAGATCCATTAATGCTATTGCAAGATGAAATCACAGTAGAAAGATGAAAATCCCATTCACAACTTGCTTTTTCTTCTTCTTGATCTTCTTTCTCTTTCTCTTCTTCTTGTGGTACTTGTATTTCTACTACTCCTTCTTGATGGAAATTTGATGAGATATCTGTCATTTCCCATTCATTTAAAAGTGATTACTAATATCTTTTTGGAGAAATAAAAATTGTAGTAGCAAAGAGAAGAGGAGTTGGTGCAAGACATTTTTGGAAATTAAGGAAGAAAAATTTATACTATATAGTTTGATGGATTAAATAATAGTATAATGTAAAGAAGGGAAGGAAATGTGAAGAGAATTGTATATGGTTTAGTAGTATACAAGTGGAGGAGACAAAAGGGAATTGTGGTAGCATATGTACCTCATATTTCTTTTGGAAGAACTTAAATGCTGTGGATACTAATGCACATTGTATTACGTGGAATAAGCAAAGCCTTTTGTCCCTTCATAAAAGTACACTCTTATTTTGCCTTATAAGAAGTCGAGAATTTATTACATTTATATATAATGCATTCCTGGATATTTTATTAGTGTATTTTAAGTTGTAACAGAATAATTATTTATTTTATGTTCAAGTTACTAGCCAACAATAATAATAATATATTCAGTGTAATTTCATAAATGAAGTATAAGAAGGGTAAGATGTACGCAGACCGTAACTCTACCTCTGTAGGCAGGGAGGATTTTAGGTATAAAAAATGGGTCACGTGAACCCATGATCATCCGACTAAACTCGATATATTATAGGTATAATTCTTAAAATATATTTAATATTAACTGAAGGAACACATAATCAAATGAGGTTGAGTGGTGCATTGGTTAAGTATTGAGTGTACTCCCTTAAACCCAACTTACTACTCTTTTGTGTCTTTTTTTTAAGGTGCACCAATACTCTTGAAATCTTGGATTCGCCTTTATTTGTAGGGTAGAAAGGTTGTTTTCGATAGCAAATTACTAGCCTAACTAAAAAATAACAAGTTACTAGCCTAAATCTTTGGTTACTTGTAATTATATTTTAACATTAGTGTAAAGAAGTTAATTAAATTGAATTTAATAATATATTTATATGTTTTACTTTATTTGTCATAGTTTAACTTGATATAAAACTTAATAAAAACAAAAGATACTCTTAAAAGTTGTGTCTTCTTATGTATATGTCATAAAATTTGTCATGTGACTATTAAATTTTATATGTTAATCTTAAACATGTCATAATATTTATGTGTCTATAAAAAAATAAAAAATATAAAAAAAGTATTTCTTTAAACAATCTACAATATATATATATATATATTTATATATTCAGTGTAATCTCATAAATGGATCTGAAAAAAATGGGATGTAAGCAAATTTTATTTTTATCTTTGTAAGATAGAAAAATTATTTTCGATAGACATAATTAAAAATAAAATAATGACAGTAAAATAGTAAGACATAAACAAAGCGAAGGAAGCCTTCAGTGGTAGTAAAAATCAAAGAATAAAACATTATAGTTTTTTGAGCTTTGCAAGTTGATGGTTTGATTGCATTGACATGAAAACGGGTAGTGTCCCATGTTTATGAGCCACTTGACTCATAACGTAGGAAGAATAGTGGAATTTTTTTTTATATTCAACTTCTCGGCTTACACTAGACTATTATGTCAGACAACTGTGAAATTTCTTGAATAGGCATCACCAGATTGGCCTTTTCTCATTACCAATATATTGTGGGGACACAAATTAAGGTATGATTCTAATGCCTCCACGTATGTTTATGAAAAGTATGTTTTGTGTATTAAAATAGTAATGGTATATTTGAATGTACAACAGTAAAAGTACAATCTATATTCTATACTATCAAATATCTCTTATTACTAATTAGTATTCTCCATTATAATTTAAGTATCTTAGTTTGATTTGATACATAGTTTAAAAATAAAGAGAAACTTTGAATCTTGTGATCTTAAATTAAAGATGTGTGAGATTTTTTAAATTTTGTGGTCTTAAACTTATCTTGAATTAAAAAGCTTACTAAATATAGAAGAAACATTCTTTTTGGAACAGATCAAAAGAGAAAGTAAGACACTTAAATTAGAACGGAAGGAGTAGATGTTTGGCCACGAGATTTGGAGCTAAAATTTGAAGTTTTGATTTGAAAGCAACGTTTGTTTATGGAATATAAAACAAAACTTCAAATTCAATTTCAAATCATGATTTGAAATTTCAAATTCTCCTAAAAGTAGAATTTCAAATTACAAGTTGTAATTTCATTTTTTAAAATGTAAAACTTGATCCATAAAATTGTATTTTGCAAATAAAAATCCGTCATTTTAAATTTTATAAAAAAAATACACATGTTCGAGGTGAAAAGATTGTCCGTACAAGAAGAAGTATCTCTTAGTATTTCAACTAATTCACAACAACCACCAAGTTGTGATAGAATGGAAAGATTTCTTCCCTCTTAATTAGAGGTATCAAATTCTAACTTTGACAATAATGACATATCAAGTGTAGTTCCATAAGTAGGATTTGGAAAGGATAGAATGTACACAACCTTACCTCTATTTTGTGGGTAGAGAGGTTGTCTTCAATAGACCTCGGCTCGAATTAAAGAGAAGTTTTCAAAGTAGAGTCAGGGAAAATATGATAGTAAAATTTTAAGATATAAAACAAATGAAACAGCAGATAGTATCACACAATTAGAATAAGAAACTACACAATCACTTACTACTACTACTAATAGGCGGAGAGGAGATGAGGCTAGCTAGCCCCTGCCTCTCCCACATAAAGTGCGATAATACTCGGCTATCTATTAAATGTACTCTAATCCTCGACCTCCATGCTTTCCTATCTTGGGTCATGTTCTCAGTAAGCTGGGGTAGTGTCATGTCCTATCTAATCACCTCCCCTCAATTCTTCTTCGACCTACTTCTACCTCTTCCAACTCCTGCTATAGTCAACCTTTCACACCTCCTCTTCACATGCCTGAATCATCTCAACCTCACTTTCCTCATCTTGTCAGCCACAGAGGCCACTCCTACTTTACCCCGGATAACTTTGTTCTTGATCATATCTCTTCTAGTATACCCACACATCCATCTGAACGTCCTCATTTCCACTATATTCATCTTCTGAATGTGGACATTCTTGATTGGCCAACACTCTGTCTCATACAACAATGACGGTCTAACCACCACTCTATAATATTTACCCTTAAGTCTTGGCAGCGTACATTCGTATTACACAGTACCCCGAATGTGAGCCTTTTTTTATCCAACTTGCTCTAATACGATGTGCAACATATTCCTGATAGGCTTTAATTTTGCAGTGCGACTTCGAATTAATTGAAGCCAGAATACTTGTAGACACGGGATGAAAAATCAAAAAACAAATCCACAACGTTTTAACGAAGAATTCTTCAATCTAAGCCCTTCACTTTACAGACTGTCCTAGAAGAGATTAAACACTTAAAAGTTTTCACGAAATATAAATATATCTTCAAAGAATAATCCTTTGGTTACAAAAATTATTGTTATGTGCTAATTATTTGCGTAACCGTCCAATTTAGGACTACTTAATTTAATTCAGTAACAAAACCTGTAATATCTCAGTTAAGAAAAATAATCAACCGCTTTATATAGTGAGTCTAACGACCTAGCTATTTCATGTCAGGTCGATTCATCATTTATTAACCTATGTATAATCATATATTTAACTTTGTGTTTATTTGCCAAAATACTCAAAGGAAAATGTGTGGCATTATCTCCATCACAACTCCTAACAGCCAAATTGTATTCTCCCATTTCAATTTATATGATATACTTCAACTCGATATAAAATATTAAAAAATAAAAAAATTTAAAATTTATAATTTTAAATATATCATAATATTTCTATACCTATATCAATTGTTGAACTTATAACCCTTAAACATATCATCAAAGTTGTCTCTAATAAAACTTATGATCGTTAAAGTTAAAGTGAGGAACTAAAATTAAATCATTTTTAATTATAAAAATGTATTATATATTTAAAATAAATTAATAAAGAAAAGTTTAGTGTAGATGAATTGAAACAAATGAAGTATATATATGTTTTATCACATCCAATATTTATTCAATTCAAAATAAAAAAATAGATGACCACTTTAGAAAGGGGAGTCTTAGTGTAACTGGTAAGTTGTTGTCATGTGATTAGGAGGTGACAGATTCAAGCCATGAAAACAACTTTTTGTTGAAATGCAGAGTAAAACTACATATAATAGACTCTTGTATTTTAATTTTTCCCTGAACCTTATGAATAACAGAAGCTTAGTTTATCAGACTGTCTTTTTAGATGGACCACTTTAGACCTACCTATGATCAGGTGATTCAAGAGATAAATGGATTGGCAGCTCCACCGCCAAAGTGAAAATGACCAATGAAGAAGAATGGGTACAATTTAGTAAAAATTGGGTAACAATTATCGTAGTTGTTTTCTGTAATTTTCTTAAATCTATCTTACTATGGTGCTATCTGACGTGCACCTAGCTATCGATTTTTTATATAATGTACATGTCATCTTTAAACTATATATTATTTATTGATGATAAATTCGTGGTAAACAATTAAACATATGTAACACATTTCAAGCTCTAGCCTCTATGAACTCCAAATTTATTTATTTTTCCGGACGTAACTTTTTGAGTAGATCGAACCAAGAATATTTAAAATGGAAAGTTAATTACATATTTGGCTGGACGGTAAAAAAATAATTACATATACTATATATATTATATATATATATATATATATATTATATAAAATATCTATATTTTATGTATATTAGCATTAATATATAAAAATATATATTTATCGGTTATTATTTTATTGGGCAAATGTACAATACTATAAGAATCCCATTTTAAATTGCATAGTGCAAAAACATGAGAAATAATTTTTGTATGCATAAAATAAAAAAGGGGGTATTTCTGGTGTGTACCACACTCTTAATTAATTAATACCTAATGCACTAAAGTTTTTTACATGTTAAATAGAGAGAGAAAAGAGAGCGGCCAACATTTTTTAAGAATCTAACGTTCTTATCACTTTCACAGTTGCTTTTTGATTTTCTGGCTACTCGTTATTGATGATATTTTCTTTCATTCTTTGAAATGACTTCTTTTATGAGATGCTCCATATGTGGCGGCGGCAGAATTTTCGCTAAGGTGATTCAAATATAAAAAATAAACTTACGAATAAATCAAGAGGATTCAACACTTAATATATATAAATATAAAAAAATATTAATTTCAACTTTATATGCATATGATAATTTTTCGCCTAAAGGAGTTCGGATAAACCTTGTTGCCTCTACCTAGCTTCGCCCAAGGATCAATGGTGATCTAACACTCTCTTTTATATCCATATTTTAGGTAAATTTTGGTGGAGATAACAATATTACTCCCTTCGTCCTAATTTATATGATGTAGTTTGACTGGGCACGAAGTTTAAGAAATAAAGGAAAATTTTTGAATTTTGTGGTCTAAAATAAATCAAAGATATTTGTGTGGTTATAGATCATCTCGTTAAGTGTAAAAGTAAAGTTTAAAGTTAAATTATTATCAAATAAGAAAATGTATCATTCGTTTTGGAACTGACTAAAAAGGAAAGTGTGTCATATAAATTGAGACATAGGGTAGATGATTTCTTTTCATTTGTTTAAATTTTGACGGATAGAAATACTAGTACATGTGCTAGTGAGAGAACAAATACCTTATGAAATCATGTGCAAGCTAGCTCGACATTATATTTATAAAAACAGAAAACGGGAAATGAGGAATTTATAAAAGAGGAGAAAAAATCATGGTGACAACAATGGTTAGTAGTTGCAAGTAGTGGTTGTGCAATCTAGTCTGATTGAGTAGAGGGGTGGTACAAGGACATCTCCTCAAGAATCTTCATCACAGATTTAAATGAATTAAATTTATTCAAAGTATATATAAGTGGTTATAAAAAAACGAACGCACTTAATTATGAGTTGTGAATTGAGATGAATAATTGACCCCTAATAACTAATGAAAACAAATAAGGCAGCTTAACTTTATTTTGTAAGTAATGTAAAGTATATATACTTGTTATTTAATTCTTCACACAACGGAAAGCTAAACTTCTTAAGTTTGGTTTCATCGAGGGGTGGGCATCGTTTGAGCCAACCCAAAATCCAAAACGAAATCCGAGCTTTTTGAATATTTGGATTATGGATGAGATTCTGAACTTTATTTTTAAAATTTATGAATTTTGAATTGAATATCAAATTTAGTACTACTGATTTTTTATCCGAAATTTTATGTCTTATATTCACCCCTACTCATACCATACGTGTACAATAATAATAAATCAAATTTCCAAGAGGACCAATAGAGTAGTCCCTAAAAGTATGTATGTGCTAGAGACAATCTATATTTGGAACAAAATGTACTTGAACACAGTCGTATTATTAATGAGATTAATATTTATGACATTTGCAATTATTGAATTATTGTTTGATTGTTTGTAATTGTTCATATATGTGCATCTCTTGAGCTTACGTTGTCATTAATAGAGTGAGTTATTAATGATAGAACGTAACTCTCAAAATAGCCTCGACTAATGATCATCGAGAATGGGATATCGATGATATGCTATAAGTCGACATATGGTCTACATCACATTCTTGGAGAATGTAGTATGTCTCACAACTATGAGTAATGGTTACTCGTGATGGACACATGGATAATTTGGAGAAGTATTGGTATACCCTACCGATAAACTATTTGTTATACATGTCTATAGTGTTATCGGCGTGTAGAATATAAAGGTCATTTGACTTGAGGTCAATACGCACCTTATTTACAGAATGATGTATTTTGACCCGGTTCTAAGCTTAAATTCCTTCTGGATAAGACACAGCTTGTGTTGGGTGCATCAGGATGTAAATCAAGGTGGTAGTTGAGCCAAGAATAGGATTCATTCCTCGATTGAAAATTCGAGAGAGCACTCAACTTCTCAATGTTATTAGGCTAACTACAGTCACTGGCCAGTGCAAGAGACATATTTAGAATATGGTCTAGTTGTCAACTAATAAATGTGAGATAAAATGATTAAGCCATTTGGATAGACACTTGGCAAATCCTAACCTTAATCGAGTGTGTCGCGAATGAAATGAATTTATAGTTCTGTATAAAGGATAAGTTTGTTGGATTCATGTAAACGTACTTCACATATTGAGTTCGTCATACGACGCAGTCTAGGAGTTTCGTATGGACCATAATTAGATTAATGTCGATATGTGAAGGCCTATAGGATCACACTATATGCGATTGTTTCTTCGATCTAAGAGTGTATTGAGAAAATATTAAATATTCGATTGAGAATCGAGATATTTAATTTATAATAATTATGGAATATTTCTATTTGATAGAAATTATTTAATTAAGTCGAATTGGATTTCAGATTTAATTAAATGTGTTAGATATATTATATGGGTACTCGGACAAATACAGGGAAACAATTGGGCCAGAAACTACTGGCCCAAAATTGGAGCCTGGCCGTCCACATTGGACGTATGGGGTGGGCTGGTCCACTGAACATTAACATGGCCAGGTTTTCCTGTTTTAAATCTGCTTAGATTTTGTGTTGAACTCCTATATAAACAACACATATGTCATAATTATATGGTTACAGAAAATAACTTCTTAGTTTCTAAAGCAAGATTTCCTAGCTTTCTTGCAAAGAAAATACACTGGAGTTGGAACTTGCAGTCAAGGATTCAAATCGCGTGAATACCTTAGTATTGAATCCCGCGCTCGAAAACCTGTATGTTTTCTTTTGTTACGTTTTGAACTTAAACATGATTATCGTATAAGTCATGCCATGATCATTGTTGGGTAAGAAAAATTTATTTACGAACCTAACAAATCCCTACCGTCCCTTATGGCCTTATCTATTATAATATTAAGTCTAACATGAAATTACACAACATGGGCGATAGGGTGACCTCAATCGTTGTTAACTGTAGAAAATTTTACTTTTTAAGGAGCAAATTATTAGGAGGTTGAGGTTATTAATTGTTATGGCTTGTCTTAAAAGCTCAAAAGTCAAAATCGAAAATTCCAAATATTCAAACCGATTAATCCAAAACTGAACTTAAAATATCCAATCAAATTCGAACTTATTTGGCTTGGAGTTGGATCGTAATTTATTCAATTCGAAAACCGAATATTCAAACGAAATATCCAATCCGAAAGTCCCGAACCCCTTCCCCCTCCCCTCCCCCTAGTTTCATCTATTAGTACCTTGGTCCAAAAAGAAACTATGAAGTGGAATTAATCAAATATAGTAAGAAGTGAGCTAAAAACTTGAATTATTTAGTTAAAAAAAAGGGTGACACGTGGACATGGAGATCATCACTAGAGTTTACCTTTTTATTTAAGAAAAATAATAAGTTGCATTGGGAAATTGTTTTTGAAAGAGAATAACTACTTGTTGATTTTATTAATGTGATTGATTTATATACATGATTTACAATAGTTATCATAGATTATAATTACGAAAATCAAATATACACTTAACTAATACAAAGATTACTACCATAATTACAGATATACAAGATCACTATTAATATCAAAAGAATATATTGTGTATATTTTATCACACCCTGCAGTCATAGCGGGCAGTTGTCATACGCTGAGGTTGTCCCTAAAATCTTCAAACATAACTATGGGAAGACTCTTAGTAAAGATGTCAGCAATTTGATAACGTGAGGGGACATATAAGACACGTACTTGTCCACGAGCTACATTTTTGCGAACAAAGGGAATATCCATCTCGATATGTTTAGTGCGCTGATGTTGGACAGGATTCCCCAAGAGATATATTGCACTAACATTATTGCAGTAGACCAAGGTAGCTTTCCGAATAGTAAAATGAATCTCTAAGAGGAGGTTACACAACCGACAGGACTCAGACACCACATTAGATACCCCTCGATATTCGGCCTCCGCGTTGGAGCACGACAAAGTAGCCTGACATTTAGTCGACCAAGATACCAAGTTATCACCAAAAAACATACAATAACCAGATGTCGAACGCGTGGTATCTAGACATCCACCCTAATCAACATCTGTATAAGACATAAGAGTAGATACCGATGATGGATATAAGTGTAAACCATAATCAAGAGTGCCCTAAATGTAGCGCAAAATGCGTTTGAGATCATGCATGAATAAACACACTTGCTGCACTACATAAGTAATATCAGGCCTCGTAAATGTGAGATATTGAAGAGCCTCTGCAAGACTACAATAGTGGGAGGGATCCTCGTATAGTGTGCTAGAAGTAACACTCAGTTTCGGTTTAGTGTCAACTGGGTAAGGAGATGACTTACTGGATGACATGTCAGCCCGTTCAATGATCTCTGCTACATACTTCCTCTGAGATAGAAATAGACCACCTCCATGATGAGTAACAACTATACCAAAAAAATAACTCAAAGGCCCCAAGTCTTTCATAGCAAATTCGGAGCTGAGAAGAGATAAAATAGACTTGCGTTATTTATCAGAGGAAGTAGTCAATATAATATCATCCACATATAACAGAATGTAGGCCATAGAAGTACCGTGACGGTAGATGAATAGAGAATGATTAGACCTATTGTGAGATAACCCAAGAGTAGAAACATAATCAGCAAATCTTTTGTACCAGGACCGAGGACCCTGTTTTAGCCCATACAAGAACTTCTTCAGCAAGCACACATGGTTAGGATGATCGGGGTCCCTGAAACCCAAGGAAATATGCATGTATACAGTTTTCTTGAGTTTGTCGTGTAAGAATGCATTTTTCACGTCCAGCTGATGAATGGGTCATGCTTTTGAGAGAGCTAGACTAAGAACAGTGTGAATAGTTCCTGATTTGACCACCGGACTAAATTTCTCTCCACAATCTACGCCAACCTGTTGATTTTTGTCATCACCTACAAGATGGGTCTTATGCCTCTCAAAACAACCATCAGATTTTCCTTATGTGTAAAAATCCACATAAAATGAATCACATTAATACCAGGTGGACGTGGTATTAACTCCCACGTCTCATTTTCAATAAGAACATTATATTCATCATGCATGGTCATTTTTTAATTCGGGTCACGAAGGGTAGACACGGGGTTACGTGATAGGGGTAATTTAGTGCCATTAGAGTTGAGATTAAATTATTATTTTGGTCTAAAAATACCCCGTTGGCTGTAATGGGCCCTTGTCCCGGAATAGAAGTGGGTTAGATCTGGGTCGGTGTAGTGGTGTTGGTATCAATTCAGGTTGGGAGGAATTGGGTCGGCTGGAGGCTGGAATTATTTGGGCTAGTAGGTAGTGGGCCTGCTAGCCGAAAATGTAGACCGAGAGTATTTGGGCCAACAGGCAGTGGGCCTGCTGGCAGAAGATTAGGGACAAGATTGTTTGGTCCAGTATGCAGTGGGCCTGCTAGCAGAAGCTATTGACTGACACCATTTGGGCCAGCAGGCAGTGGGCCTGCTGGCAGAAAATTTAGACGAGTGAGTGTTTGGCCAGAAAGCAGTGGGCCAGACTGTGCCTGCTGGTCCAGGTTTCAAGGTGTGGGCTGAAAAAAATGGTGGACCACGTATGGTGATAGCCCATCATCCAAAAATTCATAAGATTTGGACGCGGAATTATACAACTTAGCAAACGGAAATTGGGTTTTATAAAAAATGACATGACGACTAATGATGATTTTATTAGAGGATAAATCAAAGCATTTGTAACCACGATGATTAGATGGGTAATCCAGAAACACACAAGAGGTAGAGCAGGCTTGAAGTTTGTTAATGGTAGTTGAGGGGAATAGAGGATAACATAAACACCCTAAGATGAGAATACGAAGGGTCTTTTTGATAAAGAATTTTGAGTGGGGATTGGTATGCTAACCCTTTCCTAGGGAGTATGTTAAGAAGGTAAGTCTCCATTTGTAATGCATGATTCCAAAATGAAGGTGGTAATGATGCATGGGCTAGTAATGTACTAACAATGTTATTAATGGTGCCGATTTTTCTTTCAGCTTTCCCATTTTGTGATGACGTATGTGGACATGAAAACTGAAAAGATATACCATTAACCTTACAAAATTCTCTAAATGACCCATTATCACATTGAATGTTCTTAATTTCTCATTCAAATTGAGTACGAATGAATGCTCTAAATGATAGGAATGTGGAAGAAACCTGAGAGACTTCTTAGATAACGGAAATGTTCACAAAAAATTAGAATAATCATCCAATAATAAAACATAATAACGGTGGCCCGAAGAGCTCAAAAAGGGAGACATTCAAAGATCACTATGAATAATATCAAATGACAACAAAGTAATAGAATTTGAGGCAACAAACGACAATTTAACATGTTTCCCAAGTGGACAAGAAGGACAAACATTAGTACTACGAGTGTTATTATACTCAATAAATTTATTATTTTTAAGGGAGGAAAAACATACGCTCCCGGATGACCCAAACGTGCATGTCATAAGGAAGGTGCTAAAGCGACAAACATTGACAGTGTGGCTTATTTAGGGGTGATGGTGGTGGTGATGGGATAGAGCTCTCCCCGGTTATCACTTATCATTAGATATATCCCTGTCTAGAAATCCTTCACATAAAATCCAAAAGGATCAAATTCAATAGAAACTGAGTTATCAGTTGTAAATTTTCGAACAAACACCAAATTTTTAATTAATTGAGGAGCATGAAAGACATTTTTCAGGGCTAAAGGTGGGTTCGGGGGAGACAAATTTGTGTAACCATAACCACAAATTAGAATTGAATGACCATTACCAACAATTATGCCATGATTTTTGCTTGAATTGAAATAAGACGAGAGATTACCTTGCGCGGATGTCATATGAGAAGTAGCACCGGTGTCTATATATCAATTTACATCCAGAGGATTTAACCCAAGTGTATGCATTGCCTCCTCGATATTTGTGTGGATCGGAGATACGGTTGGGCCCGCAACAGTGAAATCCTGTTGCTAGGCCGAATAATTTTGAGGCCCATTTTGGGCTTGCTGCTACTACTGCCGTCCATTGGGCCTGACCCAGTTTTATGATGGGTTAGGACAGGGGGGCATGAGCCACTGTCCATTGGCCCAAGTCTGCTGCCAGGGGTGTTATGGCCCGGCCCCTTGCTGGCCGCCACGGCCACTACCGTTGCCACCGCCGCGGCCGCCGCAACGATTTTTGCCACGATTTTGACCCTTTTTTCCACCCCTGTTGTTATGGTTTTGACCATAATGTTTAGAGAATGATTGAGAGTCATCAGTTTCTCGTGGCTCCGGTTGTGGCCTTTTTAGCCCCTTGCTTCTTCTAAGGTGAGCATGAAACATGTTTGGTAGAACGATGGGAGAGAATTACTTTAGCGAAGAAGAGTTCCAACCTCATTATACGCCTCAGAGAGGACCGCAACCATCTGAAGAAGGAGACGATCCTTTGTGATAGGCGTGTCGATGTTCTTGAGTTGATCCGACAATTCCTTGAGCCTTTGACAATAGGCGGAGGCATTCAGAAAATCCTCCATATTTGTGTGAGAGAATTCTTGCTCAAGGGTTACGGCACGAAAATTTTTGTTATCTTAGAATATATCACGCAACCTATTCCAAGCTTTCATTGTCGTGGCGTCGAGTTCGATAATTGTGTGTAAGAGGTATGAAGAGATGGTGGAATAAATCCATTGGAGGATCGTCGCATCAAGAGTTGCCCAAAACCCTATTTCATCATCGGTGGAAGGCACCTTCTCCTTGCCTTTTTTCAGTTTGATGATGTGATGGAGGACTCTATGAGACCTTGCCTAAATTTTAAAAAGTTCTGCCCACATCGCGTATTGGACGTTCTCCATTTCAAGGACAATAGGGATAGGGATGTTGTTCTTGATGTTGGAGACTGCAAGAGCGGGATGAAAGGTATTCTTTGTGTTAGACATGATGGAGGAATACGAGGAGAAGTAGGGTGGCGGAAAAAACAAAAGTGAAGGGACGGAAATTGAGAGGGTGGTGGAATTGGTTTGGAGAAGGAAAAAAATTGTCCTAGACTTCTGATATTATGAAAGAGAATAATCCCTTGTTGATTTCATTAATGTAATTGGTTTATATACATGATATACAATAGTCATCCTATGCTATAATTACGAAAATCAAATATACACTTAACTAATACAAAAGATTACTATCATAATTACAAATATACAAGATCACTAATAATATCTAAAGAATATATTGTGTATATTCTATCAGTATTGATATAAATAAATAAAATTTGGGACTAGGCAAATTAACGTTTTGTTGGTTTTGTTATATTCTAATCTTCAGGGTAGACCAAAATTGTTTTTACTTGGGCATGAAGTACATATTCCCCATACTCGCTTATATCAGTTTTACATTTTTATTTAAAAGTGATGATTGAACTTCACTCTTGAAAGTCTTAAAACTTGTAGAGATTTATATTTGCATAAAAGTTGGAAAAGGTAGAGATAATTTTTTAAAGCTGGAAAATACCCACAGATTTACATTTCCTTAGTCAAAGACAAGTCTAGCCTATCGTTTTCTTTTTGCTATTTTTGCTGTTTCTTTAAATTGACATAAGATAGACTCATAAAGAGTGAAAATACCTAATTAGGTTTTGACCAATAATGGGAACTATGGAAGATATATGGTAGTAACATTTGAGGAAAGAAAATAAATAATTTTTCTGTGGCAAGCAACAGAAATATTAGAGTATTTACCTTACTAATTGGCATTACAAGAGAACACCAATATTTAAGTTGGGCATGAACTCACTTGAGTGACAAAGTAAAGATGCAGCACCTTGTTTCGAGAATCAACATTATTAGCTCTGCGTAAGAGAGCTGTATTCATGAGATTTTCCTACGTGAACTCGAATTTAGTCGGCCTTCATTGCAAATACCACACACCGGGTGAGAAACACACAGCAACAAAAAAAAAAGAGTCGTATTCAATAATAAGGACTAAAGTTATATACAGAGTGTAAAGATCTTTACACTGCCAATGTAGTTTAACTTATGATTGCTGGTAAGATTTCAATAGAATCTTCTCTTTAGAAGGCATTGTCAAACAAGTCTAGTAACAGGCAGTAGGAAAAAGGATGGTGGAGAAAGAAAAAAGAGTAATCACCAGAAATTTTTTAAGGGAAATTGATACTAAACTAGATCTTCAGGTAATACATTTCAAGCGTCGAAAATGTTAAACAGATCTCCCATTTGAACCCATCTTAGATTCTTTCAACTATGAGCTTCTTCGATACAGCAATTTTGACATTAATGTAAAGAGATCATACGTTCAAGAAATTGCAACTGACTTACCATCCATTTTTGAAAAGTTTTGAAGGGAGCCTTGTAGTAACTGGTAAAGTTGCTCCCATGTGACCACTATAAATATCTCATTTTCTCTTTATTTTATCTCACAAATCTTCCTGCAATATTTCAATCTATCTCTCTACAAGTCTACAATTACATTGCCTACTAAATATTTTATTTTATTTGCTCATTTGTATAATTGTATCAAAGTTCAAAATTTGGGACTGAAGTTGGCAGTAACTTGAGGATCATCCATCGAGCAAAGTTTCAATTTTCAACCTCGATTACAAGTCGATGTTACGCCGGTGTTTGGTACCTCCGTTCCTTCTTTAAATTATTATTGTTACTTTATTTTAATTATCGCACTTAATTTTATTATTTTTAATTATTTATTTGCATAATTAAAATGGAAGGATTAAGAGGTATGTTTAAGATTAAGGTTAAGGGTGCTTCTTCTAGTAGGGGTAACAAGGGCAGAAGTACTTCTTCTAGTCATCATATTTCTATACATGATGATTTGATTGATTACACTCATATAGATGAAACTGAATTTTTAATGATATACCATTAGATGATGAGATATATTCTGCAACTGAACCAGACTTTAATTTAGAAGATAATCTAGATGACACACTCACTAATCTAGATGACACACCCACTAGTGCACCTCAAATTGAAACTGGAACGCCTCTTATTCCCCCTAGTATGAGACGAGGCCCCACACAACGAAAATTAAAATCAGTTGTATGAGATTTTTTTTATAGAGACTGAAAGGGAGCTACAGATCAAATAAAAACAAGATGAACAGAATTCAATCGACTACAAGTACAGTTTTCGAATGTCGGCAATTATGTCGTCCGACACCAGTAACAACACTTAGTAAAATAGAAACTTTAAAGAGTAAATGCAGCAGAATTTAAAGAACACAAATGTTTAAAATTTTCATAAGTTATATAATATATATAACTTATAATGGTCAATGACCAAATGTATTGTATATATATTATATACAAATAGACAAATTCCTTGCTTTACAGATTTACAAGATAAAATGGAAATAAATTAAAAGTTGAAGTCGCAGATGACTTGTGCCTGAAATATCTAACTAAGTAGACATAGCAATTGTAATGTTGGATAGAATGTTGTCGACACACTCAGGCAACACTTGTGATCCAGATTTCTGAGATGAAATCCCGAGAGCTCTCTTGGTATTTTTGCAATCTGATTCTGGATCCTCGATTCACTGTTGTGGCCTCTCTATTTATAGTAGAGAGTTCCCTTGAAAGGCTTATCGATCGTTTGTGGAAGTTGAGCAAAAGATGGGCAGCTTGTGGTAGATGATTAAAAATGAAAATTTCAACAACTTCGACTTATTCCTTACTTGACTTCTTCCCCAAGCTTTGACTCTTTCTATCACGTTTTACATAGCTCTAATTCACCATGCCTAAGTCATTTTTACCTCACAGTAAAATATTACTGCTTACCGTGAAGTAAGGAAAAACTGTTTTTTGAAGATGTTGGTCCAAATGTTATGACATTTGTCCCAACATTTTTATGCATTCAAATCAGCACTTCAGAAGATATGTTGGGTCAAATGTCACAACACCAAACCCAACATTAACAATCTCTCCCTTTTTGCCTTTCTTCACAAAACACATTACAAAATGTACAAACGACTTAGTGCACTATCACAGATGTTGTCCAACACATGTGATTACTAATAAACTCCCCCTTAACTTGTGATGGCATACAACAAAACTTGTGTAAACCAAGTCATAGGATTAGAAAATGATGTGTGCACATATATATACACATATCACAAAGAAAGAATCCATTGTAAGAATAAACCATTGTCAAAATAAACATCCACATCAACCATTAACGAAAACAAAAAAAGTTCATGATACAACACTTCAACCCTCTTCTCCTTGGCTCATTATGCAGCAGCAACATCTTCCAACATCTTTCTACTTCTGCATAACAGCTTCAGCTTCAGCCCTCAACCTTATCCTGTTCAGCAACACCTTTCTCCCAACAGCTTCTTTCTTTTGCACAATAGTATCAACAGCTTCTTCAGCAGCAGCTACAACAACATGTGCACCTTCAGCCTCTTCCCCCTGCACAGATGCACCATCTCCCCCTTTTTGTGAAGAAAGTAATAGCAAGAAATGGTCTCTGTCTTGAACCAAGGCATCACTGGCAGCATCAACCTCTGAAATTTGTTGGTTGATTTATGCTATTTTACCCACAAGCCATTCAGTAGACAATGGAGACCGTCTTGGACCAATGTTGTCAATAATGTTGGTAACATTCCTATTAACATCTGCATTATTTCCTTTTATTTTCTAGGGTAGATCAATGACTCTGTCTCTACTCTTCAAAACTGTTTTGTTTACTGTGTACAATTTAGGAGCCTTCCCAAATGTGTCCTCTCTTTTAGGCTTAAGACATTGTGTTGTTAAAACTTTGTATATCATAGAGGGATAATGGAGGATTGAGGTTGATTCTTCGTGTGCCAAGTTGGCAACTTGATGAAAGATCATTTTGCCTAGATCAACTCTCAAACCTTTCCCAATTTTATACAGCAGGGTGGCTTGTTTAGTAGTTACAATTGACTCATTCATTGAAGAAAGTCAATTATGTATAGCAATTTTGTGAAGGGTGGCAAACAGGGCTGTTAATTTAGAGGCTGGACATCTAGAGATCCACTTATACATTATACCTTATGTGAGGTACTCAATTACTTCATCTCTATTGTCCACTACAGGGTCTGCTTCTCTAACATTCTCCTCAACATTTAGTCCCATATATTGGTTTATAACAGCAGATGTGAAAAAATATACTCTGTTAAAGAGATATACCTTCCCAAATTTTTTCGAGGAGGTATCCTCTATAGCACTCAAATTACCACAAAACAACCTGACTATTTTATCAATATACGGTCATTTCTCAGTAACAGATCCTAGGAGCTGTCTTTCTTTTAAGAACACTACCAAACCATATTCTGAATAGGAGGCAATGTTTAATACTTTTTCAGACCTAATAACTCTATTCTTGTACCAATCCCAATTATCAGAATTAGTTTTAGAATAGAATTTGTCTGAGTAGATAGATACCTCAAGGTCTTAATCAGATTCGGTTTTGCTGGAGGATGTTGGTGTTTGTGTCTCTTTTGATGTTGGCTGAAATGTTGCCTGAGATGTTGTGGTATCAGTGGCAACATTCAGAGTAGTACTCGATTTGGCATATCTGGGAATTCCCTTTGGAAAGAATTATTTCAGTCGAGTTTCATCAGAAACTTCCTCATTTTCTTGAGACATATTTTGCGGTACAAAAGCAGATTGTTCTTCTTCACTCTCTTCAGTTGAGAGCACAAAGTCAGTGTCATCACCATCACTGCTCGAGCAAGCAGGTATAGATGTATCAAATCTGGACCTTTTGTTGCTCGGCTCTTCACGAACAGTTCTCTCAAACATTCTACTCGATCTACGAGTAGGGAAGGTGGATAGACTTGGTCTTTTACCCAATGCTGAAATATCATATGTTTCATCAACATCTATTGGATTGTTGTCATCAACTGGGTAGCTAATGTCTAAATGTTCATCTAAACCTTTAAATACGATTGCTTTGGACAAGTCCTCTGTGGATGGTGAAGAAGATAGCTAGCAGGGTTGCTGAGGTTCATTTTGATCAGACGGTTTGGTGTTCATAGGAGGACTTGTGCTCATAGGGGTGTTGGTTGGAGTGTTGGCTGACATTGGAGTTGACATTTGAGAGGTTTCCATCGGTGAATATTGTGGAGAAGGTTTTGGTAATTTAGGGTTTGATATTGAGAGTGGAGTTTGATTTAGTAAGTCCATCGGGTAAGAGAATGTACACCCGATGTGATTTCCCCCCCCCCCCAACATACACACACCCTTTTTTATTATTTTTATGGGAAAATTCAAAAACTGATAAAATGATAGCAATGAGAGGAATATTTATATACATGTCTAACCTTTCTTAGCAACAAAAATACCTTAGTTTTAGATGTTTCATTTGTACACAATAACTTACACCTATAATATTGGGATAAAACAAATAAACATCATGATAAAGATAAACTTTAATCTCATCTTTTTAGGTTGTGAAATTCCTATAAATAAGGCATATAATAGGGAGAGAGATCTGATGATTCAAAGATCAGATAAGTACAACATTCCAACACATATATCATTCTGAAAATGTCAACAACAATGTTGGCAACATTTTGGATGACACAAGTATTTTTGATCCCACAAGAACTTTTCGTTTTGGCAACAAATCAAGACGCGTTTTATATGTATTTTATGAATTTGACCACTGGACCAATGTAACATTTTTCCATCGTGTCCTTGATCTAATCATATAACACATACAAATGAATTTTCCATGACAACAATAAAAATACTTATTTAGTATTCTCAAAATTCTTTTGAAGCACTTAATACTCCTATAGAATAGGAACGGTATATGTTCAAAGGCTTTGCTCATTTTACTCAGTTGCCAAATATGTGTATAGGCTTTGTCTTATTTTGATACTCTTTTTTTATGATATATATGTATTTATATATCATCACAAAGAACGGTATCACATTGGAATCACATTCTTATTGAAGGATTATGCTTGTGTGACCAAAAGTTATACACCATACAGCAACAATAATCAGTTAGTGATATAACATAGGTAAATATCACCCGAAATGTTAGACAATGTTTCAGCCGATATTCACCAAAAATGCATTCTTTTTAGAGATTACAAAGACCAGGAGATTTCTTCAAACTCGAAATCTCTCATAGCCCAAAGCTTTTGTAAAAATATCAGCTAGTTGATGAAGAGTGTCAACATGTTCAATTTTAACTAGCTATTTTTCAACTAAATCTCTTAAAAAGTGATGTCTATTATCAATATGTTTTGTACGTGAGTGCTGGATTTCTGGAAATATTTATAGCACTCAAATTATCACAGTACAAAATTAAAATGTTGTCAGTAAATCCATAGTCGTCTAACATGTGTCTTATCCATATTAATTGAGAGCAACAACTTCCAACTGCTACATATTCAGATTAAGCAGTTGAAAGTGAGACACAGTTTTGTTTATGACTATACCATGAAACAAGGTTATTGCCAAGATAAAAACATCATTCATTTGTACTTTTTCTATCATCCACATCTCCAGCCCAATTCGAGTCGCTAAATCCTATTAAATTAGGATTAGTGTCTTTGGAATACCATATTTCCAACTCACATGTGCTAGCAACATATCGAATAATACGTTTCACCAACATTATCCTTGTGTCATACCATATTCCTAACTCACATGTGCTAGCAACATATTGAAAATGTGCACAAACACAAACACTAAACATAATATTTGGGGGACTAGCAGTAAGATAAAGAATGCTACCTATCATAGATCGATATAATGTTGGGTCGATATTTTCACCAACATTATCCTTCCATACCTTCTGCGATGAACCCATTGGTGTTTTCATCTGTTTAGCGTTCTCCAAACCAAATCTTTTAACTAGATTCTTGACATATTTACTCTGAGAGATGAAAATTCCGTCTTCACTTTGCTTTATCTGCAAGCCTAAAAAAAGTTAGTTCCCCAATCATGCTGATTTTAAATGTTGATGACATAGGTTCAACAAATGAATTTAGGTACGACTTTAAGGTAGACCCAAAGACTATGTCATCCACGTAGATTTGAGCAATTATAATATCTACACTGTGTCATTTAATAAATAAAGTACGATCATCTTTGCCACGGTTAAAACCAAATTCAAGAAGAAAGTTAGTTAAACGGCCATACTATGCACGAGGGGCTTGTTTCAATCCATACAAAGCCTTTTTGAGCTTGTACACATAGTGTGGATGGTAAGGATCTTCAAATCCTTTTGGTTGTTCAACATATACCTCCTTATCTAAATAACCATTTAAGAAGGCACATTTTACATCCATTTGGTGTAAAGTAATTTTCAGAAAATAAGCAATGGTAAGTAAAAGCCTAATTGACTCAATTCTGGCTACAAGTGCGAATGTTTCGTCGAAATCAATTCCGTCAACCTGAGTATATCCTTATGCAACTAGACGAGCTTTGTTTCTAACAACTGTTCCCGATTCGTCTGATTTATTTTTAAAAATCCACTTAGTTCCAATTACATTTGTATTAGTTGGATATGGAACTAAGTCCCAGACTTCATTTCGAGAGAACTGTTCAAGTTCTTCTTGCATTGCTTGAATTCAAAAATTATCTTTAAGTGCTTCTACAACATTCTTTGGTTCTAAAGTAGATATAAAACAAAAATGACTAACCTTTTGGTATATGGTAGTCATACACACATACCTTTCCATTTCTCTGTAGTTGAGTGGTTCTTTTCCTATTTTTTAAATTCCGTCAAAAATTCCCCCTATCACCTGGCCCGTGGGATGGTTCTTCCTGATCCTTGATGAGGGGTCTCTTTGAACTTGATCTAGTAATTCAACATTTGACTCCTCATCCATGGCCTCTGTGGTCTCTATTTCATGTTCAGATATTGCTTCGGGTGTGACAACATTTGGAGCAACATCTGATTCTTCACCAGTCTGCGCATTTTCTGCTTTCAGAAATCTTCATAGACAGTTTTACCTTTATGGCTAAGTTTGGGTAAGCCTTTAACAGCTTCATATGAGACCAATTTTTCTAAATTGCGGTAGTTGACATGCCCCAACTTTTGATGCCATAATGTTGTGTCATCGACCTTAGCATTATTGCATGTTTCTTGTCTTACAACAAGATAGCAGTTGTCACATGTTCTAGTGTCTGTCATGACACATACATTGGCTTCATTCGTAACCACAAAAGTACTCTTATTGAATTTTACCTCAAGATTGTCATCACACAGTTGGCTGACAACAAGCAAATTAGCCATTAAGCCCTCAACGTGCAATACATTTCTTAAGGCTGGAATATCAGTGATATTCAGGATCCATTTTCCAATTATCTTGCTTTTACTGCCACCTCCAAAAGTCACGTTTCCTCCATTGAATGACTCATATTTCTTCAAAAAACCTGTAGTACCTGTCATGTGGCGAGAACATCCACTGTCGAAGTACCAAGAACCTGAAATGTTAGTTCTTGATGCAGTTATACAGGCATTACAAGTTAAGTCCATTTTAGAAACCCAAACTCTCTTAAAATAATTTTTATTTTTTCGCTCAGAAATCTTGCTTCGAAATTTATCTGAAATGTTGGACAACATTTTAGGCAACATTTTGCTCTCGGAATGTTGAAGATTGTAACAGTATGGTTTTAAGTGTCCAGGGGAGTTACAATAATTGCACACAAACTTCAGATTATTCTTTGACGTATATGAGAAACTCTTATGCATCCCCTTTTCTTTACAAAACATATTTTCTTATTATTATCAAAGAATTTAGAGCAACCAGTTTTAAGAGTGTTTTTGTACCCAATTCCTGTATATGAAGGTTTACTAAAGTTAAGTATCTCATTCAATTTTGAAGTCCCAGTGTTGAGATTATGAAATGTAGCTTCGGCTAAATCCAGTTTTCACAGGTCTTACCAGATTCAATATCCTTCTTGGTAAGTGCAACCTCTAGTCGGGTTGTTGTGCCTTTTAAATCTACATTCTCACGAGTTAGATATATTACCTTTGTGTCAAGTTTCTTAGATTCTATGATTAAGGCTTTACAAAGATTTTATAATTTTTTAATCATATCATCTTTGGAATCAACTTGATCCACACAATTAGTCTCACTAATAGAAATAAAACCACTAAAGAAATTAACATCAGAATAGTTAAAGAATTCATACCTCTCGGATGTCGCTGGAGATGTAGATGTCGTTGCTGATGTTGAGGCAAATGTTGTGACATTTGAGACAACATTGTCGATGACATCTTCATAGTCCGATAGAGACTGTTCGAAAATAGTAGTCAGCGTTGCTTGTGATTCGACTTCTTGATCTCCTTCGTCGTCACTAAGAGAAACCCATAGACTCTTACCAAATTTTCTAAGTGTATTTGCACATTCATTAGCATAATGACCCCAACCCGAGCATGCATGACATTGTACAGACTCAAGCTGTTTGGGATCAAATTTGGTACGATCTGAGTTGGTTTTTCTCAGTTGGTTTCCTTTTTGTACATTTGAAGGAATTCTAGTGGACTTTTGGTTGAAGGCTTGGTTTTGGTGCTCTTTGGTTTTATATTTATCATTGTTTAACTTTCTCACCATCGAATTGAATTTTTGAGTGAGTAGGGCAAAATTTGCATTGTCACCAACTTCTTCAAGGTTTTCATCTTCTTCTTCGATTTGACTCTCCGATGATTGGACTTGAAGTGCTACATTCTTGCTCTTATATAATTTACTTTGATTCTCAATGTTCATCTCATAGGTTTTGAGATTGCTCATTAAGGTATGAAGGTTCATTGTAGCAAGATTGTGAGATTCTTCAATCACACAAATCTTTATATTGAACTTTTCATGAGCACCAAGCAGTTGACATTCATTTGAGATGTCAATCGACTTTTCAAAATAGGATTTAATGTCTTTTATTTCTTCCATCCTTAGACGTTCATATCTGCTCATGAGCATGCATAGCTTCGTCCAATGAACACTTGAGCTACATTCACAATGAGTTTGTAAAGTATCCCACACGTCCTTAGCCGTAGAGCAGTTTTGTATGAGTTTAAACATGTAAAGATCAATCCATCCAAAGATTGCATTTAAGGTTTTCTCATTAAAGCTTGCATTATTGGTTTCTCCCGCAGTCCATTCGGATTCAGGCTTAACAAAAATGTCACCTTCCTTATCCGGTGGCAACATTGAAACAACATACCCATTGGTTATAGATCTCCATGCCCTAACATCAATTGATTTGATATGAGAACGTAGGTGAATCTTCCTATAGGCATAGTTTGAACCATCTAAAATGAGAAGCCTACTAATATTTGGATTTGCCAGATCCATAGCTTGAAGGATCAATCACTTATTGTGTTAAGTGTTGGCTCTGATGCCACTTGAAAGGGAGCTACAGATAAAATAAAATAAAATAAATAGAATTTAATCGACTACAAGTACGACTTCCTAATGTCGGCAATTATGTCGTTCGACACCAGTAACAACACTTACAGCGGTCTTTGTAAAGACTGTAAGGTTATTCCGAAGGAGTTTCTTACAACCCGACATAAGATTTTGGTAATGGACGTGGAGATCAAGATGGAGAAGAAGATGAGGGTTGGGGATGACATGTTAAGAATCAAATGGGAGAGTTTGAATGAGGCTAGTGCAGAGGAGATGGGGGAGAGGCTGATGGCCAAGGAGGCCTGGGGGAGTAGTGGGGATGTGATCGGTATGTGGGATAGGATGGTCAGTTGCATTAGGGAGGTAGCAAGAGAAGTGCTAGGAGTATCGCGGGTCTCCGTGGTGGGTATCGATAGGACTGGTGGTGGAATGGTGAAGTTCGAGATAAGGTAGAAGCAAAAAAAATGGCGTATGCAAACTTGGTAGATAGCAAGGATGAGGTGGAGAAGTGGGTGAATAGGGAATTGTATAAGATGGAGAGGAAAGAGGCAAAGATTGTTGTTACGACGGCAAAAATTATGGCTTTTCAACACCTATATGTGGAGTTAGAGGAAAACGGAGGGGATAAGAAGTTGTACAGACTAACCAAGGCGAGGAAGAGAAGGGCCCGTGACTTAGATCGCGTAAGGTAAATCAAGGACGAGGACGGCAAAGTACTGGTGGAGGACGCGCATATTAGGCGGAGGTGGCAGTCTTACTTCCATAAACTCTTGAATGAAGAAGGAGATAGAGACATTGTACTGGGAGACCTGGAGCAATCGGGTAGGTACCGCGATTTTAGGTATTGTAGGAGCATTAAGGTTAATGAGGTTAAGGGTGATGTCCGCAGGATGCACATGGGGACAAGCAACCGAGCTTGATAAGATTCCAGTTGCATTTTGGAAGAGCGCAAGCAGGGCAGGTTTGGAGTGGCTGACTAAATTGTTTAATGTCATTTTTAAGACGGCGAGAATGTCTGACGAATGGAGGTGGAGTACACTAATTCCTTTGTACAAGAACAAAGGTGACATCCAGAGTTGCAATAACTATAGGGGTATCAATCTGCTAAGCCACACTATGAAATTTTGGGAAAGGGTCGTGGAGATGAGGGTGAGAAGAGGTGTGTCTATGTCCGAGAACTAGTTTGGATTCATGTCGGAGCGTTCGACTACAGAAGCCATTTATCTTATTAGGAGGTTGATAGTGAAGTATAGGGAGAGGAAGAGAGACTTACATATGGTTTTTATCGACCTCGAGAAGGCATACGACAAAGTCCCAAGGGTGGTTCTCTGGAGATGTTTGGAGGTTAGAAGTGTACATGTGGTGTACACTGGGGAGATCAAGGATATGTATGATGGAGCCAAGACCAGGGTACAGATAGTAGGAGGGGACTCAGAACATTTTCCAGTGATGACGGGGCTACACCAAGGTTCAACTCTTAGTCCATTCTTATTTGCGTTAGTGATGGATGAACTGACGTAACAAATCCAAGGGGAGGTGCCATGATGTATGTTATTTACGAACGATATACTCCTGATTGATGAGACCCGCAGCGGAGTGAAGTCGAAGCTGGAGGTCTGGAGACAGGCTCTAGAGTCTAAAGGGTTTAGGCTGAGTAGGACCAATATAGAATACTTGGAGTGCAAGTTTAGTAACGGGAATGAATTGGAGACAGGCATGGAGGTGGGACTTGGTACCCAGATCATTCCGAAGAAATAAAGCTTCAAGCACCTCGGGTATATTATCCAAGGGAACGGAAAGATTGATGACGATATCACATATCGTATTAGGGCGGGTGGCTGAAATTGAGGCTTGCATCTGGAGTCTTGTGTGATAAAAAGGTACCACCAAAACTTAAAGGCAATTTCTACAAAGTGGTGGTTAGATCGACGATGTTGTATAAGGTGGAGTGTTGGCCGGTCAAGACTTCACACATCCAAAAGATGAAAGTGGCGGAGATGAGGATGCTGAGGTGGATGTGTGGACATACAAGGAGGGATATGATTAGAAATGATGATATCCGGGGCAGAGTGGGAGTGGCATCGGTGAAGGACAAGATACGGAAACTGAGGTTGAGATGGTTCAGGCATATGCAGAGGAGAGACACAAATGCCCATGTGCGGAGGTGTGAGAGGTTGGCTATGGATGGGTTTAGGAGACGTAGAGGTAGGTCGAAGAAGCATTTGGGAGAGGTGATTAGAAGGGATATGGCGAAAGTGCAACTTACTGAGGACATGACCTTAGATAGGGGGTTGTGGAAGACACGGATTAGGATAGAAGGGTAGTAGGTAGTCGAGTGTAGTATTACTTACGCGTACAGACTGGTAGTGTAGTGCGATTATTATGGGTCCGCTTAGCTTACCATACTAGTAGACGCGGTATTGCTATATAGTAGCGTGCGATTTCTGCTGCTAGGTGTTTTTTAGTGTACTGTGTTTAGCTTATGTATCTACGTTAGTTCCTTTCCTTTTCAAAATGCGCTGGCATGTCCCATTCGCTTTTAATACCAGCATTTTCATACTGCCTTAAATTTTATGCCTGGGTCTGACCGTTTTTCTTGCTCTACCTGTGCTTAGGTTTTGTCTTAAGCTGAGGGTCTCTCGGAAACATCTGTTCTACCTCTCAAAGTAGATGTAAGGTCTGCGTACATCCTACCCTCCTCCGACCCACGTTGTTGTTGTTGAGAAGGGGAAGGAGAAAGAAACTAGTGCTTTGTCAAGAAAAGTAGCAATTGTCTGTTGGTTTGTAGATGAATATTATTGTCCAAATATTGCTTACTTATTAAAAAGTAACTTAATTTTAATTAATTTTGAAATAGTGATTGATTTTCAATCATCCGCCATAAAATTCTAGTTGTCCAAATCGATCTATTAGCCATGATTAATTAATATATTTTTTACCTCATTAAATCACTTGACTATAGTAAGTATAAATGATTTGGTATAAATATTCGATGTGGATAAGTATTTATCCAAAAAGATAACACTGCCTTTCGACCAACCGCCGGAGAACAGTCCCACTAGCAACACGATTTTGTACCTATAACATACAAGTCTGCCAAGTATCAAGTATATTACACCAAGCATTTGGCGTTTATTTGAAAAACATATTTTCAAATTTCAGCTAAACCCATTAGGAAAAAGTTTTCCAGCTTCAGTATGTTTGAATTGTTACAAAAATGAAAAGCTTTTCAAAAAAATAGAGTTTGGTTACAAAATTGAAAAAGATTTTCAATAATTTTTCTACATTCTGGTACAAACACCAAAACATTTCTCTAATTTTCAAACGTGTTTTTAATTATAACCCAGGAAACAAGAATACAGCATAAATACTTTCTTGTCATCATTCCAAGATTTAGAATCATAGCCAAATTCCCAACCATATAAAATTTCTAACACTCAAAACACAGAGACATGTATGTTGAATCGAAAGCGAAAACAGGTAGGTACATTATCCTAAACATTAAACATTCAAAAGCACAATGAAACAAAAGTTAACAAAGTAAATTATCCTGACAACTTATACATCCATTATTTAAGTCTCCACCAAATAGAAGAAAAATCTAACTATATTATTTTCCCTGAAATGCACATTGCATTTATAAACCTAGTTAAACTCTAAGAGTAACAAAGCCCAGTCTCTAGCAATTTCATTTGCTTCTTCATACACATGGTAAAGTGCACAAGGTATACGCTCCAGCAAATCAAAAATTTCCTTCAACTTGGACATAGTTATTTCATTTGGCTCAGGGCGGCGATTTAACATATTGGACGAGTATAACATTATCGGACTCCACAATCAACTTTTGTGTTTTCGGATATCCTTCCACACATCTGATTAACCCATTCCTCAAGGCCTCCAGTCCAACAATCACATTGTCTTCAACATCAATGGTACCCGTATACATAAATAAAACAATTTCAGTTTCATCTTGGAACATGCCGCAATATCGTCCTGGCTGGTTACCTTTTGTACCTGGAGGAGAACCTCGTTGTATCTTAAACGACGAGGCCCACGAAATCCACCAAAATAATCTGAAAATTCAAGACTAGATTTATTGATTTGCAAAGCTTCCAAAAAATCTTCTTCAAGAGATCTGCAAGACGAAAATTAGAAGTTAAATCATTCACATGTGTAAGAGCGCATCTTATCATACAGAGAAAGTAAAGGGCTAATGACTTCAGTGATATGCTAATTGGCAGCACCATTGTTTTCCAGAATCAACAAAACTACAAGAGCTCTATATTAGTACATTTGCGTATCCAACCAAGAGCATTCCCCTTTGTCATTCTTTCTATGTTCTGTAATTTCAGTCACTGAAAAAAAAATGTTCAATGTACGTGTCGCGAGTTTGACCAATAAATTCTCCAACTTTAATCAAGAAGGAAAGATATGCAGTACCAGACAGTGAAGTTTCCATGTCAATGTTGGGATCCACGTCAAAGAAATGCCAAGCAAAGTCAAAGAACGCACTAATATAAAAATGCTCATGGCTAGTTTTTATGTCAACCTCTGTTGTGAAGGGCAGAATTCTCGCAAGGCGTTGCGCTGCTTCTCTGTTGAACTCATCTGGATAAATAGTGAGCGACGAACCGTGAAATGAGTTTGTCAGTAGTAAAATCTGGTTAATACAAGACGGAGACCAGTTTGCTCCCAGCAGGTTGCCCGTATAATAATAATTACGTTAAGCCATGTAGAGCATTGTTGGTCTATGGACTTGCCTCTTACAATCTTCATCAATGGTCAAGACCTTAAGGCCCAATTTTTTTAAAACTATGACATCAGCTGGAGACATTATTGGATCATACCCTTCTATATTGTCAATCCAATTGGAAAAATCTCTTTTTAGTAGGAGAACTACGGCAAGCTGAAACTGTGAATTGAAACTATATTCCATGCTTCCCAAAGCATAGATTACCACCTGAACATGTGAATGGGAGCCTAAAAGGTGAAACAAATGTTGTCGAAAAGTTTCATTCTGTTCGATATCGAAGCGCAATTCAGCATACAATTTAGAGTTCTCAACATTCTTCATCATCTGTTCAATCTCTTTAAGCAGCCTATCTGCCTCATCTTGTAAGCATCTTTGTCAAAGGAGGCATATTGTTCAGAATCTGTCGCAGGGACTGTTGGGAACACTGTGTCCAACACGTATTCAATTTTCTCCTGTCTCAACACTATTCGCAAATTCCTTAACCAGTCAAGGTAGTTCGGTCCAGTAAGTTTATGTTGGGTATTTTTGCTCTATGGTACTTTATAAAGCAGTACGGGAAGTATATAACTATTACAAGTATTCGAAAGGATAAACAAAGATTCAATAGTTCAACTAGTAATCTGAAAATTACAAGATAACCACAAAAACTGAAATTACAATTTGTTGAAAACGAAAAGTTGGAAACTTGTGTTGCTGAGTCGAGTGTGGCACTCTGTCCTTAAGACAATATTGCCCCGTATGTATCCTTTATACGTCCTGGACAATTTTTCTCCCAAGATAAAACAGCAATGGAACACTTGAGCAAAGGAAACTCAAGAGCTACCGTGAAGAATATTGAGTAACGAAATGATGCCTTGGAAGTTGTAGGAAGAAGAAAACTTTCTGCTTGTGTAAGCTTCTGAATTTCGTGTATATTATATGTGTGTTCTTAGTGCTCAACAATGGTGTAAGGGGGTGTTTATATAGGTGATGGAGGGGCTGAAAAACTGCCTCCATAATAGTCAAATAATGGCCATTATGGAGGTAGTAAAGTCACCAACATAAATGAATGGCTGAATTGAGAGCTTGGACGAATTCCAACTTTCTGAAAACTTCAGGGACCAAACTGTACATCTGGAAAAGTTCTCTGGCCCAAAAAGATAATATCAGAAGGCCCACGACCCGTGGACCCGTGGACCCGTGGACCCGTGGACCCGTGGACCCGTGGACCCGTGGACCCGTGGACCCGTGGACCCGTGGACCCGTGGACCCGAGAACCCGGAACTCGGAACCGGACCGGACGGGCGGGCGGCGGCGGCGCGCGTGTGGTCTTTCCTTGAACCGAAGCACATCTAGGTCCTCCCTCCTTTAAACACATGGGATACCCCTTGGGGTCCCAAACCCCAAACCAATTTCGAGTCTTATATACACAACAATTCTTTCTTCCTCTACCGATGAGGGAGAATTGAACACAATACCACACTTTCCATGCTTCAAACACCTTACTTCGTGGACCAATATCTCTTTCATTTCTCAATGAAATTTGACGATTCTTGGCCCTACGGTTATCTACGTACTTAGTAGATCATGCATGTGTGAAGAACCGGATTCTCCAACATACGTAACACTAGTGTTTAAGCCGTTAAAGTTGGTCGGTCGCAACTCCCGCCAAAGGCAAATTTCCAACAGTTTATTCATCTCAATCAACTTTTTCAACGACAAGCTCGACATCTTTTATAATCTGAAGAATTAGATAGACCGGAAATCAAATTCAAAATCTATTTCCTATTATGCACATTCATTTAGGCTAATCAACAAGGCCTTTTGTTTAATTAGCTCCCACTATTTTAACATACTTCCACGGCCCCATGGTAGAATACAGACCTACTTTAATTTAGGGCATAATGGGCCAAGATCCAAGCATATGTTATCTCCGTGTTTGCTTTGGCTGATAACATCAACACCATATTTTGGTAGGTTCTAAACCGATTGCAAAACTTATTCGCAACTCTTGGTTGATCAAATTATTACATTTAATCTTGCGTCCTTATATTAGTCCGACACTTTGGTGCCAAGATTTGTCTAAGTAGGTCAACCCCATTACACGATTGCGTTTATGTATCTAAGCAAACTTGGCCTTTGTGAGCAAACACTTTGGTGTAAATACCCACAAAAGTTTATTATTTGCTTTTACGTTAAAACACATCTATGAAAGAGTCTGGGTCCTCGTAGACTTAGAGCAAATGCTTTGGCATAAATACTCGTATCGCCGAAGAGGATTTTGCACTCTAACAATTATAATGGACGATGCGTTTAATTTAGACTTGTATTTAAAGTTTTGGGGAACATTTTAATTCAAAGTTCTAACCAAGATCAACACTTTAATGCCACATCCAATATGACATCTTAACATCATGCAAAACTAATAACACATATAGTTTGGGAACCGTCAATCCAATATGCATGATAAAAGAAGGTTTAATCAAACACTGGGCGCCGCCTGCCCAGACAGTTATAGCGGACACTATTCTAGAAATGTAAATGACAAACATTTTGACATTTAGCACATAAACAGTATACTTATCAAATAATATATTGTATAATAATAATCTTGGGTTAAACATTCTGAACTCTGAAAAAAAAATTATTTCTGGACAGGTGGGGCAGCGGCGCTATTGATTAGAGTCGCGGCGCCACTGAGGCAGTAGCCTTTCGGCTTCTGGAAATTTGTACTAGCACCGCGGCGCTCCACCATGGAGCCGCAGCGCCGCCTTGAAACCCTAGCTAGCGCCGCGGCGCCCTATCATAAGGTCGCGGCGCCGACGTCCTGACAAACGTTTCTGTGTTGATTTTTAAAAATCATTCAACCCCTAAAGCCAATTTAGGGATCAATTCACATGTCCTTAATCATCACCTACCATTATCAATAACGCCCATTCGACCATCATCCGTTCTTACTCGTTATTAGCCGTGCACCATGCAATGAGCCGGACAACGCACTTTGGCTTAGTTCAAGTTAGATTGGAATGACTTCCTCGAGTTAGCGTAGGAGATAATTTAGGGTAATATCAAAAAGGTCAACATTTGTTCAAGATACGTAGGATTTCAAGAAACCTCATTTTAATCCAATTTTATGTTCAACCCATATTATTATTCTATTCAATTGTTATATAACCATTAAACCAGCCTGAGCTCTGATACCATTGTAGGGTTTTGTTGGGTTCAAAACACATAAGTAAGGCACAACGGAAGTTTAAAAGTTTTGTTTCTTACTTACCCCAACAATAATTCTGGTATGGTTATACAACAATGGAACTTGTAACATAAAACATTTACTTACAAGTTAGTATTATCTGGAATTTTTATCTACTATAAGGTGCACACGCGGTTGCCCTTCCGATTGCAAGCTCCAAGTTTCAATGTACTTCTCTTTCGGAAAGCTAGGAAATCCGGCAGAGGTTCGAGAGTATTTGATTCTAAGTCTCTAAGGCTTAGAATGTTTTTCAGAAATTGGTGTGTTGAATAATGAGGTGAATGCCTCTATTTATAGTTGAAAAATAGGTCAAACCGGATTAGGGTTTGACCTTGGGCCTGACCTAAAAATCGAGGCAGATGCGCCGTGGCCCTAGGTATGGGCGCTCGACTTTATTTTTCGTGCATTTTTAATTAAATCCAAAATCCAATTTTGACTTAATTAAAATAATCATTATTCATTTAAATGTCTCGATTCCAAATCGAACATTTTAAATACTCTCTCAATACATCCTTAGATCGAAATGGACAATCGACATAGTGTGACCCTACAGGCCTTCTCGTATCGACAATAATCAAATTAAGGTCTACACGGAACTCCTAGACGGCGCCGGAAGACGAACTCAATATGTGAAGTACGTTTACGTGAATCCAGTAAACTTAACCTTTATGTGGTAAGATAAAATTCTTTCATTCACGACACACCCGATCAAGCTTAGGATTTGTCAAGTGTCTATCCAAATGGCTTAATCATTGTATCTCATCTATATTAGTTGACAATTAGATCATATTTCAAATACGTCTATTGCGTTGGCCAACGGCTTAGTCAACTTAATATCATTGAGAATCCGAGTATTCTCCCGAACATACATTCGAGGAATGAATCCTAATCTTGGTTCAACTACCACCTTTAATCCACATCGCAATGTACCCAATGCAAGTTGTATCTCAACCTATAAGGCATTTGATCTTAGGATGGGATCAAAGTACATTACTTTGTAGACAAGGCGCGTATTGACCTCAAGTCTAAGGACTTCTATCTCCCACACGATGATCATACTTTAGACAAGTATAACAAACAGTATATCAACAGGGTATATCAATACTTCCAAAGTATTCATGTGTCCATCACGAGTAACCATTACTCGTAGCAGGTGAGACATACTACATCCTCTAAGGATGTGATGCATACCACATGTCGACTTTTCACATATCATTGATATTCCATTCTCGATGATCATTAGTCGAGGCTATTTTAAGAGTTATGCTCTATCATGAACATCTCACTCTATTAATGACAACGTAAGCTCAAGGGATGCACATTAATGAATAATTACAAACAATCAAATAATAATTCAATAATTGCAAATGCCAAAATATTAATCTCCATTAATAAGAATATAAATGTGTATAAAGTACATTTGTCCTAATACAGATTGTCTTTAGGACATAAATATGCTTTCAACTTCTTCATCAAAATCTAACGTTTAGTTGGCTATATATCCATCATTTAAACCCATGAGGAATTGGAACAATATCTACATCTCCAATAACACAACGAAGTCCTTTGAACTTTCACAGTTACAAGATGGAAAAGGAATCATAAGATTATATTCATCTCATAAATCCTTTAGTTTAGAGTAATATACTTAAAAACAAATATTATACCTTGCATTAATGTCGAGATATCTTTGTTCAAATGGTAGATTTTTGAGTAATTAACCTTATCAAATCACCCTTCGGATCCTTCCTGTAAAATCCTGATTTGTTACAAAGTAACCATCTGCATGTTCATTCCCCCTTTCCCCTCATAAATTGCACGTACACTCCCCCTTTCCCTTTTCATCTCCTTCAACCCCTCTCCTTCCACCTCCCACAAGTTACACACACCTCACTATTTATTCTACCTGACACAAAACAAAGCACTTAGCACAAAGAACAAAAATCAGAAAAAATATCAAGAGAGCAAGAAGAACAAAAATCAGAAAAATACTAAGAGAGCAAGAAGGGAAAGGATTAGTTGAAGTTTGAAAGTTCATTTGCAGTACGAAGCAACAAAAGGTGAGTTTTCTCACTCATAATTTTTAGTAAAATCCTTTATTTTCAAGTTACAATACATGTTAGAATATAATCCGGATATTGAAAGAATGAGCATGAAATTATGATTTATAGGTTGTTTAATAATTAGTTTGGGTTGTGAAATTATAATCTGTTTCGCTGAGTTATACTTGTTAGATTTGTATGAAATTTTACAGAGTTGTACATATTTCTGTTACTGTCAGATTGAGTCCAAGCGGGGCTAAAACCGACATACGGTTTGAGAGTTATCACATTATAAAGTTTCGGCCTCGGATCGACCGAAATCCGGAAGGCAGAACTTTATGAACTGTTTTCCCTGAGTTATACTCTTTGGAATTGGACGATATTTTACAGGGTAGTACATCTCTCTTTCTCGGTCAGATTGAGTCCAAGTGGGGCTAAAAATGTCATACGGTTTGAGAGTTATCGAAGTTTAAAGTTTCTGCCTCGGATCGACGGAAATCCGGAAGGCAGAACGTATAACGGAAAAACTGTACAAATCGGTAAGGAATCGTAAAATTTATGCTGAATAGAAATTTTAGATTTCTCTATTCTCGACAGTTTGAGACTTTACAGAGATTAATCCGACTTACGGATAAAACGTTATGACTGTTTTAAGATTATGACTTGTCTTACAAAGAATCTGGCGAAATAGTTTTCTAAGAGTTGTTAAAATAAAGAACTGAATGTTTCGATGAGGAATATGAAAAGTTGTGCTGAACAAAAGATTTAGATTTCTCTGTTCTCGACAGTTTGAGACTTTACAGAGATTAATCCGACTTACGGATGAAAGGTTATGACTGTTTTAAGATTGTGGTCTTTTTACAAAAACATTCTGGCGAGACAGTTTTCATAGGGTTGTTCTTGCATGAATTTGTACTAGTTACACCAAGTATTTTCAGATGAAACTTGGGATAGTGATAGGTCCCCGTGGTACCTTCGGCTCGGCGTAAGAAATACCTTATTTGAAGTTACAGTTTGAGAGTTGTAACCCTTACAAGTGGAAGTGCGAAAAGTTGAGAAAAAGGAATATTATTTGAATTGTTGGAAATTTGCCTTTGGCGGGAGTTGCGACCGACCAACTTTAACGGCTTAAACACTAGTGTTACGTATGTTGGAGAATCCGGTTCTTCACACATGCATGATCTACTAAGTACGTAGATAACCGTAGGGCCAAGAATCGTCAAATTTCATTGAGAAATGAAAGAGATATTGGTCCACGAAGTAAGGTGTTTGAAGCATGGAAAGTGTGGTATTGTGTTCAATTCTCCCTCATCGGTAGAGGAAGAAAGAATTGTTGTGTATATAAGACTCGAAATTGGTTTGGGGTTTGGGACCCCAAGGGGTATCCCATGTGTTTAAAGGAGGGAGGACCTAGATGTGCTTCGTTTCAAGGAAAGACCACATGTGCGCCGCCGCCGCCCGTCGGTTCCTGCTCCCCACTGATATTATCTTTTTGGGCCAAAGAACTTTGCCGAATTACAGTTTGATCCCGAAGTTCCAGATGTACGCCTCGGACCAGTAATTCTTTCAGATGTACAGCTTGGTCCCTCAAGTTTTCGTAAAGTTGGAATTTCGACGGTCAAAGCGTAAACGTCCAAGCTCTCCATTCAGCCATTTATTTTGGCTGAATTACTCCTCCTATAATGGCCAAATCCGTTGGTCTTTCACCATTTATGTTGGTGACTTTACTACCTCCATAATGGTCATTATTTGGCTATTATGGAGGCAGTTTTCAGCCCCCTCCATCACCTATATAAACACCCCCTTACACCATTGTTGAGCACTAAGAACATACATATATGATACACGAAAATACACAAGCAAAACAGTTTCTTCCTACACCTTCCAAGGCATCATTTCGTTACTCAATATTCTTCACGGTAGCTCTTGAGTTTCCTTTGCTCAAGTGTTCCATTGCTGTTTTATCTTGGGAGACAAATTGTCCAGGACGTATAAAGGATACATACGGGGCAATATTGTCTTAAGGACAGAGTGCCACACTCGACTCAGCAACACAAGTTTCCAATTTTTCGTTTTCAACAAATTGTAATTTCAGTTTTTGTGGTTATCTTGTAATTTTCAGATTACTAGTTGAACTATTGAATCTTTGTTTATCCTTTCGAATACTTGTAATAGTTATATACTTCCCGTACTGCTTTATAAAGTACCATAGAGCAAAAATACCCAACATGAATTTCCTGAAAATATGACATATATATAGATATATATATATATATATGTGTGTGTGTGTGTATAAGTTTAGCCATACAGGCGAGATGATAGAAGTCTTGGTAATGTAAATAATTTTGCTATCACCTACGGGGCTATAGTGTTACACATTTCTTGCCTTCGGGGCTATTTAAACACACTTGCCTTCGGGGCTATTCACATATATTTGTCTCCGGGGCTATTTAAACACATTTGCCTTCGGGGCTATTTAAACACATTTGCATTTGGGGCTATTCAAACACACGTGCCTTCGGGGCTATAATGGAAATGCATTGGATCGGGTAGCACGCATCGCAACAAATATGTATATAATATGTGGCATGGGATGAAGTAGGTGTATCCCCAGGATGAGTTGGGAGGACATTTTTGTGTGTGTGAATATTTATGGGCTTGTACACTGAAAGTGCTGAAATCTGTTTTCATGACATGCTTGATATGTTCATAATATGATATACTTAGAATATTGTGAAGTTATTTTGAATTGTAGGGCGAGGTTCTCACTCAGACTCGGATGGTAGGGCTGACTCTTTTATTTAACATGTTTCAGGAAAGCGCGATAGAGGAAAAACTCCACAAAATCGTCCCGCAGCCTTATTGTCCCACCAATCCATTACTTCGGATTTGGTGAAAATTGTTCTAGATTAAGTGGTTTGAAGAACCAAGTTTTAGTTATCTCGGGGAATGCCCCACATAAGATTGTTTTCTTTTGAGATTCGGATGTTTTTATACTGTATTTGAACTTCCATCGAGTCTAGAAAAATTGGGGATGCTCGAGTATGGGCTCGTGCTTTCATTGAAGAAGTACATGGTTATATTATTTTCTGTATCTAGATATATGTATAATTTACTATGAAAAGAAATTTAATGGTTCGCCTGGAAAGGAATAGCCGTCGAGGTATCTTCACGCCGTAAGGAAAGACTTGAGAAAAATCGGGGCGTGACACTTCCATATAAGATGTGCAACCAAACGAAAGAGGATTCCATTCAACATATCATTGTTTACATTTTCCATAAGCTTGGAAAGTACTAAGCATTGCCCAACGTTCTCATTATTTTCTTCAAAATCCTCTCTGTTAACATATTCATCAATGAATCCCAAATTTATTTCTCCCTAAGGAGAGCCACCTTCATTCCCCGACTCCACAATGTATAGTTCTCTATTTCTACTCACTCGATTCCAATAGAAAGTGAAACATGAGCATCAGATGCATACAGTTATAGAGGTTTATTGTGATCTATCACAGTCGTTCCTCTGCTTGTAGCTACCACAATCACCATCACAGCTTCTACGGGCCCCATGCAATTAGGTTTCTTGCTTCAATCAAAGAAGAACTGATGAATCTCTCGATCTCTTTCAAACCACCAAGAAATTCCTAGATCCACTGTGTTCCTGCTGTAATACCATGTAAAGTTTCACTAATGCTCAGAATTCATTGGATAGAATCTCCATTGATGAGCTGCGAGATGTAGAAGAAAAAGAGGAAGGTGGGAGAATTTTCTGATGTATTCAATATGGAAGAACAATGCATTACAAGTTATGTATTGAATGAACTAATTTCTATAAAACTGCAACCAACCGACTATGCTAACCAACTACTTCTTCATTAATATCTAACTAAGTAAATTAAATTTAAGTACCTTTGCGTATCCAACCAAGAACATTACTCTTCGTCAGTTTCTTCATATTCTGTTCAGTGTACGTATCGTGAGTCTGACCAATAAATTTCTTCAACTTGAATCAAGGTAGAAAGATATCCAGTAACAGGCAGTGAAGTTTCCATGTCAATGCTGGGATCCACGTCAAAGAAATGCCAAGCAAAGTCGAAGAACACATTAATATAAATATGCCCATAGCTAGTTTTTATGTCAACCTATGTTGTGAAGAGAAGAATTCTCTCTCCATTCTGGTTACACGGTGAAATATTGGTCAACAAATCGCGAAATGAGTTTGTCAGTAGAAAAAATCTGGTTAATACAAGACGGAGACCAGTTTGCTCCCGATAAGACAATAAATAGGAATGGCCATGTAGAACATTGTTGGTCTCTGAACTTGCCTCATACAATCTTCATCAGTCGTCCCAGTTCCTTGAAAACTATTATATCAGCTGGAGACATTTCAGGATCATACACTTGTATATTGCCAATCCAGTTGGAAAAATCTCATTTTAGTAGGAGAACTACGGCAAGCTGAAAATGTGAAGGGAAGTTGTTTTCGATGCTTCCCAAAGCATAGATTACCACCTGAACATGTGAATGGGAGCCTCAAAAGGCGAAACAAATGTTGTTGAATCTCAACATTCTTCATCATCAGTTCAATCTCTGTAAGATGTCTTTCTGCCTCATCTTGTATGTGAAAATCAAGATTGGACTCCATATTCTCACCGAACTTCATCTTTGCACCCCGGTCCAGATTAACGTTGGACTTTAGTAATTTAAACAGTAAATGATACAGCTAAAAAAGGAAGAAACTTTCTCTTGTGTTCTGGAATTAATATAAACCTGTAAGTGTAGAACTAAAAAGTACAAAATCAGTAGCAGGCTGAAGTACTTTTCAGTAAGAATAATGCATTTCTCATTACCTGCAAGTGCAGAACTCAAAAGTACATAAATTGCTAGCAGGGTGAAAGTTGCTTATCACCTAGAAAAACATATTTATCCAAATCGTTAGAGCATTCTTGTTACACATCAAAAGCTGATTGTTTTGTAATCATCATTAATACCAAGTTCTTCTGAACTCAATTCTTCCATTTAGGTATGCTACCGGTACAAATTCAGAAAAGAACTATGCACTAAATGGACTAATTGATACTCTGATGTGCCAAATCACAAATCTGACTCAAAGGAAAAATATGAATTTTATTTTTTTAGGATTTCCCTTTCCATCTAACGTATTACAGAGTCTGTATTTCAGGTGGATATTCTTACTAGCTAACAAGCTATGTTGCTCGGACTCCTCAAAAATGTTGCCGCACGTGTCGAATCCTCCAAAAATGCACTACTTTTAGAGTATCCGACACGCACCTCTCGACATTTTTGGAGAGTTCGAGCAACATAGCTAACAAGCACTTCAAATGCTCTTCAGGACTTAAAATGAAGTGGAAACAAAGGAACTCGTATTTTTTTATGGTGGTGTCCAGGCCAGTTTGCATAACAACTCAACTACTCTACAGGGTACCTGATAACTCTCAATTGCACATGTACTAGGTAACTCTGCCTATCAAAATTTAGGCAGATGAAAAGAAATCACCTACTAGTATTTTTTTTCTTGAATTTTGAACCTAAGACCTCATGATCTCATCCCGCTTCAATGTGGCAACAAAAGAATTTGTAAGTCTTGAAATGGCAAAATTGGTTCCTACATGGACAAATATATGAAAAAGGACCTTTTGAACACAAAAAAAAAATATAGCGCGGTAGAAACACATAAGGAAATGGTACATCCTTCAGTCGAATTCAGATAATCACTGTTGCAAATACAATTTAACAGAATCCTCATAAAACACATAAGCATAATTTAGTTTATAACAAAAAAGGAAATAAGTATTAAGAAATATGAGAGTAAAAGAACCTTGAAGTAATCACTTTTTTATGACCACAGGCATTGAATCTACAAAAAAGGCTTCAAATCAACAAGAACTGTTGGAACTGTAGTCGTTTTTAGCTTTGAATAACTTAATACAACAACATATCCAGTATAATAACACAAGTATGTAGCCAGACCTTACCTCTACCTTTATGGGGTAGAGAGGTTGTTTCTAATACACCCGGGCTCAATAAAAAATGTAGTCAAAATGCATATTGCAGAAAAAAGACAGCGAAATATCAAGATACAAACCAAATGGACAACACATAGTAATGATCTACGTGTTACCTAAATAATGCTACTTAGAAATCAACAACAACATACTCAGTGTTATTACACCGGTGGGGTCTCACGTTACCTAACGTGTGAGGTAGAAAAGTTATTTTCAACAGATACTCTGCTCTAAGGTACACAAATGAAATCGGTCAGAAAAAAGAAATAATGAAATATCAAACAAAATAATACCCAAAAAATGTTGGAAATTAGCCTTTGGCGGGAGTTGCGACCGACCAACTTTAACGGCTTAAACACTAGTGTTACGTATGTTGGAGAATCCGGTTCTTCACACATGCATGATCTACTAAGTACGTAGATAACCGTAGGGCCAAGAATCGTCAAATTTCATTGAGAAATGAAAGAGATATTGATCCACGAAGTAAGGTGTTTGAAGCATGGAAAGTGTGGTATTGTGTTCAATTCTCCCTCATCGGTAGAGGAAGAAAGAATTGTTGTGTCTATAAGACTCGAAATTGGTTTGGGGTTTGGGACCCCAAGGGGTATCCCATGTGTTTAAAGGAGGGAGGACCTAGATGTGCTTCGGTTCAAGGAAAGACCACACACGCCGCCGCCGCCCGCCCGTCCGGGGCCACGGGCTGTGGGCGTTCTGATATTATCTTTTTGGGCCAGAACTTTGCCAGAAGTACAGTTTGATCCCAGAAGTTCCAGATGTACAGTTCGGACCAGAATTCTTTCAGATGTACAGTTTGGTCCCTGAAGTTTCAAGATGTACAGTTTGGTCCCTGAAGTTTCCAGAACGTCAGAATTTGGACAGTCAAAGCAGAAACGCCAAGCTCTCAATTCAGCCATTTATTTTGGCTGAATTACTCCTCCTATAATGGCCAAATCCGTTGGTCTTTCACCATTTATGTTGGTGACTTTACTACCTCCATAATGGCCATTATTTGGCTATTATGGAGGCAGTTTTCAGCCCCTCCATCACCTATATAAACACCCCCTTACACCATTGTTGAGCACCAAGAACATACATATATGATACACGAAAATACAGAAAAATACACAAGCAAAACAGTTTCTTCCTACACCTTCCAAGGCATCATTTCGTTACTCAATATTCTTCACGGTAGCTCTTGAGTTTCCTTTGCTCAAGTGTTCCATTGCTGTTTTATCTTGGGAGACAAATTGTCCAGGACGTATAAAGGATACATACGGGGCAATATTGTCTTAAGGACAGAGTGCCACACTCGACTCAGCAAAACCAGTTTCCATTTTTCCGTCTTCAACAAAATTGTAATTTCAGTTTTGTGGTTATATTGTAATTTTCATATTACTAGTTGAATTATTGAATCTTTGGTTATCCTTTGAAATACTTGTAATAGTTATATACTTTCCGTACTGCTTTATAAAGTACCATAGAGCAAATATACCCAACAACTTAAGACAATATTTGTATAGTATTATTATTAGTGTTCGAAAGATGTCGGTCAAACGTTGTGTGACCAAATAGGGATATGGAAATGGTTTTCTGGTAGAAGAGAGTGATGATGATGAACGTGTTCAAGGTGTCACCGCTACCAAGACTGGTTGGAACAAGCGCTCTCGAGAGCCTGAGGATGTCAACTGGGACAAGAGGAGAAGATCAAGATGTTATTCTATCTTGCAGCAGAAGGCCCGTGATCTATCCTGCATAAAAGATCTGAATAATGGTGAGAAGGAAATGGACACTCAGTCTGATGAAGTGACTGAAGTGAGCCAGAATCTGAAATTAGGATAAGTATTTTTCTTACTTGTCAAGAATAAAGATTAAATGACAAGTATTTTTCTTACTTGTCAAGAATAAAGATTAAATGACAAGTATTTTTCTTACTTGTCAAGAATAAAGATTAAATGATGTCTGATTAAAAATGGATTAAAGTAAGGAGGAATATGAAAATAATTTATATTCCTTATGCTTTAACAAATCAGAAGTTTAATCTCATCTTCTTTTCCGTTTAAAGATTGGAGTTTGTAAATGACTTAAAAAGATTCGTTCTTTTAAGTGTAAATTATTAAAAGCGTGTAAAGTATGTTCGCACATACGATGGAGAAAGATCCACTAACTGTGCGAAAACTGTTACCACTCTTAAGTAAGCGTCAAGAATTATCTGGGCACCAATCTTAACGGAAGGAGTCTAAAAGTTAAAGGCGTAGAACCTGTCATACTATTTGGCAGAAGATCCTTCATAGGATGATATTGGACACTCAGTCATACAAAGCCTCCGGCGTGGAGTGGGCCAAAATTCCTTTGATATGATGATATTGGACACTCAGTCATACAAAGCCTCAGGGTGGCGGAGTGGGGCCGAATTCATTTCATAGGAGAAGTAATGGACACCTAGTGTGGTGGGCCGAGTTTCCGTGTCTTAATGATCTCAAGGCCTAAAGAAAGCGAAGAAGAAATTGGACACTCGATGCCAAAGCAACCGAAGTGAGCTAGAGTATCGAGATCACATATGATCCGGTTTACGCCTAACCACGGGCAAGAGGTTGTTCATGTGAAGCAACGCCACCTCTAAAATCAAAGGGGCTGGAGAGGTTGTCCTCAATAGGACTTCAGGGAATGAGATCACTCTAAAAGAGGTGATACATGTTCCTAACTTGGTTTAAGGGACGTTGTTGGTCAAGTTGGTTTGAGACTAGTCCAACAGTGCAGAATAACTAAGAATGGTACAATATGTCTATAGCCCAATGAATGATATATTTGTAATCCGTGCATCTATGCCATCATAGATTAAGACACGTTAAATAGTAAGTCATTCAAAAGCTAACGATGTTGAGATTGTTGCCTCCTTTCGACATAAACCCTCAAAATGAATGTGAGGTAGGCGAAGAGGCAAAATCACCTTTCCAAATTCCGTCAAGGGAATAGCGAAAGAAGCATCGCTCCTCTAGAACTTAGTCACACCTACTTGGGTGATTTGAAGTTTATACAAAATAGAGGGGGGAGACAAGTACGTTGTGATCTTCATTGATGATGGTACAACGTATGGAATCCTTTGTTTGATAAAAAGCAAAGATAAAGTTGTTGAAGCGGATAAGCGCTACAAAGCAGAAGTTGAAAATCAACTAAGCCTATGGATTGCGAAATTCATAGCGATAGAGGGGGAGAATGTGAAGCAGCGTTCATTAAACGACTGTTCATTACTCACCTCAGTCTAACGGTGTTAGCCAAGCGCAAACTCGTACGCCTAAATTATGTGGGGCAAGGCAATCCTTACCGCTAATGCGATTCTCAACAGAACTCCGCATAAGGATAAGGATAACTCTCCGTGTGAGACATGAAAATGATCTCACATACAAAAGTTGTGATGTGGGGTGGCTTGGTAGAAGTTGGACTACCGAAATAGGTCAAGTTCGACCTAAGACTGTAGATTGCATATCCACTGGATCTGTAAATAACAGTAGTACTTATCGCCTCTTGGCGTCAAAGAATGCTGAATTCTTATAAGATAACTTTCCTTGAAAAAGGAAAAAGGAGTAATTGGTCAAGGTTAACAAGAACCCGCGAGGACCTGACTGTCAGGAACTAGACGTTCCGTATCTACAGGACTCGAAAGTTGCTGGCTATCCGGAACTTAATATTCCAGATCTGCAGAACTCAGGGTTTCTTGATGTTGAACCAAGACGGAGCAAAGAGGGGACAAAGACTTGTTCTAGTCCTTCTAGCTTGTATGGTTAAGAACGAACCATGGACAATTAACAAATAATTATTATCTCCAAAAGCGCTGCTTTGGAAAGAAGCTAAAGAGAGAAATATATTCCATCATATAGAACCATACTTGAGTAATGGTTGATCTTCCTCCGGAAAAAGAACCTTTGGGTTGTGAAAAATGATACTCAAAAGTGAGTACAAAGAAGATGGATCTACTGACGAGTTCAAAGCCTCGGCTACTTGTACATATGCTCCCCTGGGAGTAGCTTAACATCATGGGCCATTGCAGTCTTGCGTGGCATGAATGTTAAAACAGCCTTCCCAACCGGAGAGTTGGAAGAAGAGAATCAGAGTTGGTTTTCTGGACTGTTGGGCCTTTTCCTGAACTTTCATCTTGGTCCCTGAAATGTTTACATTTTAGTCCTGAAAGTTTCAGATAAAACAGAAACAATGAATCTGACCACAGAAATATTGACTCTAAAGTTAGAAAGCCAACAGTTGGAGAATCAACAGTCTGAAAGTAAAAGTCATATTGAAATAAAGTCTCGATATGAAAGATATGGATATCACAGATGACATCTTAGGAATTGGATATCTAAAGACATCTAACGGACTGGTCAATAGTTGACAGTCTCGTTGAAGCCATCAATGGATATGAATCATAGAACTGATTGGAATCATGGTGCACCCATAGACAAGGAGCGATATGCACAGATCACGTGTAGTTCAATGTATTGTACACACTACAACTGACTTGGTATCGTCCTACAATCAGATCAGTTGAACTAAGGTTCACTGATAATCTTAATACATGATCAATAGAAGGCGTTAAGTCGGATATGACGATATCTGAATTATTCGCTTATCTACGGATTATAGTATTCTCGATGTCCAAATGTTCTCGAGAGAACACAGTGATGCAAACTGGACATCAGATCTGAAGAACACCAAAGCCACAAGTAAATGTGTATGGTGGTTCTTGGAAAATCCTCTAAGCAAACTTGCATCGGCCGATTCATGATGGAATTGGAGTTTATCGCTTTATACAAAGCATGAAAGAAGTTGAGTAACTTCACGACTCCTTAGAGGACGTCCCTTATTGGGAGAAACCCATGCCTTCAGCAGTTATACACTGTGGCTAGCCGATCGGCTTTAGGAAGGACACGGATGACGGCGTCTGGACATATCTGTCAGGATTTGTCAGGAGACATAAGACCGTATGGCAGTTGATCATCTCGGGTGTCACTTCCTTGGTTACTAACTAAGGGACTACCCGGAGATCAAATGTTCTGCCTGTCTAGGGGAATGGGCTTAAAACCCAAAATATACGGACCAATACAGTGGTAACCCAACCTTACTAACTGGAGATCCCAATAATTTGGTTCAATGGGAAAACTAAGCTGTAAAGGTTCAGTTGATCGCTTCAGTGGAAGCATGAGCACTTCGGATAGTGATTTCTGAAAAGAAACACCAAATCCAAAGTCGTTCCCGCGATAGACTTTAAGTGCTATCTGCAGTGTGGGTAAAGGTTAAGTTTTCAAAACCTGTAATGCTCCTCAACAGTTGAGGTTAGGTTTTTTGGGAAACTTTTAATGGTTCCTAACACTTGTGAAGTGGGGTATAGCAGGATACCTTGTAGGAGACCACCTATTTAAGTGCGAGGATGGGCCGCCTCAAAATGAACGCACTTAAGAATCCAAGACGTTGTACATGGCCAAAACGGACAAAACATTACGAAGAAGAGAGTAAGGGAATTTGTTGTGTTGGTATCATTGTCTTGGCTTACACTAAACACTGACGGTTCAAGACATCACGTTCACCGCGCAGTAAGTAAGTCCGATGGTATTCAACTATGGAAGGTTCAAAGCTGAGGCTACCTCTCCTTATGCAACATCGGTCCGCTGAAATATTGCTGGAAATGAAAAGACACCATGTGAGTGCGCCAAAATCTCTTTCAAGAGGGGATTGTTGGAAATTTGCCTTTGGCGGGAGTTGCGACCGACCAACTTTAACGGCTTAAACACTAGTGTTACGTATGTTAGAGAATCTGGTTCTTCACACATGCATGATCTACTAAGTACGTAGATAACCGTAGGGCCAAGAATCGTCAAATTTCATTGAGAAATGAAAGAGATATTGGTCCACGAAGTAAGGTGTTTGAAGCATGGAAAGTGTGGTATTGTGTTCAATTCTCCCTCATCGGTAGAGGAAGAAAGAATTGTTGTGTATATAAGACTCGAAATTGGTTTGGCGTTTGGGACCCCAAGGGGTATCCCATGTGTTTAAAGGATGGAGGACCTAGATGTGCTTCGGTTCAAGAAAAGACCACACGCGCGCCGCCGCCGCCCGTCCGGTCCGGTTCCGGGTTCACGGGTTCACTGCTCGGGTCAGGTCAGGTCAGGCCTTCGATATTATCTTTTGGGCCGAACTTTGCCGTATGCAGTTTGATGATCCCAGAAGTTCCAGATGTACAGTTCGGACCAGAATTCTTTCAGATGTACAGTTTGGTCCCTGAAGTTTCAAGATGTACAGTTTGGTCCCTGAAGTTTCCAAAACGTCAGAATTTGGACAGTCAAAGCAGAAACGCCAAGCTCTCAATTCAGCCATTTATTTTGGCTGAATTACTCCTCCTATAATGGCCAAATCCGTTGGTCTTCTTTACTACCTCCATAATGGCCATTATTTGGCTATTATGGAGGCAGTTTTCAGCCCCTCCATCACCTATATAAACACCCCCTTACACCATTGTTGAGCACCAAGAACATACATATATGATACACGAAAATACAGAAAAATACACAAGCAAAACAGTTTCTTCCTACACCTTCCAAGGCATCATTTCGTTACTCAATATTCTTCACGGTAGCTCTTGAGTTTCCTTTGCTCAAGTGTTCCATTGCTGTTTTATCTTGGGAGACAAATTGTCCAGGACGTATAAAGGATACATACGGGGCAATATTGTCTTAAGGACAGAGTGCCACACTCGACTCAGCAAAACCAGTTTCCATTTTTCCGTCTTCAACAAAATTGTAATTTCAGTTTTGTGGTTATATTGTAATTTTCATATTACTAGTTGAATTATTGAATCTTTGGTTATCCTTTCGAATACTTGTAATAGTTATATACTTCCCGTACTGCTTTATAAAGTACCATAGAGTAAAAATACCCAACAAAAAAAATGTTAAAAAAGAACACCAAATGTTTGAAGAAATCTGTAGGAGGTGCAGAAAGCGCACTAAAATAAGAACTACAAGACCCACATCCCACATATAAGAAATTTGTAAAATATTCCAATAACCCAAACAATTAAAATCATTGACCAAAATAAAAAATGAACATATGTTATCATGCAACCATTATCAGGCAAATTCCTAGGCAACACAAATTGAAGTCCTAAAAATCAATGAAACATAGTAAATGTTACATGTGACTGATTTAATTATAATTGGACTTGAAACAATATTAGGGAGAAAATAATAGTAATAACAAGAGAAAAGAAACTAAAAAGAAACACGTACGAAAAAAGAATCTGGTGACCAAACATTATTGGCAGGGAGGAAGAAAATAAATGAAGAGAAAGAAAAAAATAATTTAAAAAAGTAAAAGTAAAATTTTAAAAATAGAAAAGGAATTTTTATAAAAGAAATGCTAAGTTAATAAATCTTAAATATTTTTCTATCTTAAACCTAGAAAAAATCGATCTGTTTCAAGGAGTTAAATGATACATTTCAGACAAGAATAAGGGGTTAATAGGATCTCACAAAGTAACCATTATAATAGGTAAAAGTAATCTACTAAGGGATTTTATGTATTTTCCTAAGTTATTACATCTGATCTTTTGAAACTTTAAAATGTATGTATTTTTCAAAAATTATAGTATTCAATAAAAGAGATTGTTACATTTTAAGCAAAAATGCAAATCTACATTTTGAAAATCAGCACATTTTATGTTCACTATATAATTTGTAATTATCCGGAAAGAAGATGAACCGGCAATGCTATAAAGTAAAAAGTCAATTTGTTCAATTATATTTTGTTTTTTTTTAAATCCAAGTGGGATCTTTTCAAGGTAAATACGTTTTTGTTTTTGTAATTTCTCGATAAATATAATAGTAAGTCAAATCGAAAAAGTCGAAACGGTAGATTTTTTTTCCAACATACACCTTTGGTTATTCATTTTCTAGCTAACTGTAGTTATCTGAGAGTCTATAGATCTTGGCATATACATCACATCATCTTGCTTAAAGACTAAATTCAAAATGGCACATATTATATGCTTGAACAAACTTAAAAGTGTTCAGAGTCTAAACATCCACGTTATCCACAAAAATATTATTATCCTGAATCATTCATATATTAGAAGTAAATGCAAGTTACAACTGAGAATAATCACCAGTCACCACTACAAGCAAAGAAAAACAGAATTTATGGCTGAAAATGACACTTAAAATAGGTTGATTGTTGTATGACACTTAATCAGAATCACCATCAAAGCTTCAAGTTTTAACAAATCCATGTATTTGGGTTACATTGTTGCTTCAAAATTTATTCATGGAAGCTAAAAAGAAATCATGAATATGCTTTGCAAAAATGCCTCAAACCAAGAATAATAACTGCAATTCATGCACAATATTACTCAAGCTGTTACGTAATTGTAAAGCCAATCTTAAACATAGTGGTGGCATAGAAAAAAACAAAAGGTTCTATATTGCTTAATGCTCATCCTTACTAAAGATGGAGAGTGAGCAAACAGTAACTTTATGAAAAGCATTTCAGCTTTTGAACGCTGAAAATTATATATGACCACATGGGTGTGATAAAGTATACCGTGATATACACAGCATATATAATGTCTTGTGTATACCGTGTATATCACGGAAACACAAGCATAGTTGGACCGTCATAATACGGTAAACATAACCGTGTATATTATGGTTTGGGAATTAGTTTTGGTAATGTATTGTTGTATTTAATTAACATTGTACACTTACCATAATTGTAGAATTCTTGTACAAATAGAATAGGGTTTTGGGATTAGAATAGGAATAGGATTTTCCATATTATGAAGATTGTAAATTGTATATATATTCATTCATCAATGAAAATAATCAAGCGATTATTTCTTTCATGCTATCAGAAGTCTAGGTGCTTCTACCGATTTTCCTCTCTTCTGTTGCCTCGGTTTTTGTGTCCCTTCTCGAAATCCGTGCAACATTACCTCCTCTCTTCCCAAATTTTCTTCCAAATCCCTCATTCACCTATTGTTCTTTCGTTATGTCTACGTCAAAGAACATGTTTCATCCTGCCCTTACTGTTTTCAACATCAAGAACCACATCCCTATTGTTCTTGAGATGGAGAACGTACAATATGCGACGTGGGCAGAATTGTTCAAAATTCACGCAATCTCACATCAAGTCCTCTATCACATAATTCCTCCTGATGTCCCTACACCCACGGAGGATCCTCAGTTATGGGTCACTCTTGATGCTACCGTCCTTCAGTGGATTTACTCCACTATTTCTACCTACCTTTTACAGACGATCATTGAACCAGACACTACGGATATGGCTACCTGAAATAGATTGCGTGATATATTCCAGGATAACCAACATTCTCGAGTTGTCACCCTTGAGCAAGAATTTTCACAAGTCATCATGGAAGATTTCCCGAATGTTTCAGCTTATTGTAACGGCTCAAGGAATTGGTGGACCAACTCCGTAACGTTGGAGCGCCTGTTACCAATAATCGACTTGTTCTACAAATGGTTGCATGCCTATCTGAGGCCTATAATGGCGTTGGGACTCTCCTCCGTCAAAGTAATTCGCTTCCTCCTTTTTATCAAGCACGTTCGATGCTCACGTTAGAAGAAGCCAACTTAGACAAAAAGGCGGCTACCGGTGCAAGTTTCGTGGCGATGATGACTACGTCTGATAACTCACACAGTTTTTTTGACAATTCCGGCCAAAACCGTAACAACGGTGGCGGCAAGAAGGGTCAAAACCGTAAAAATAATGGTGAAAATCGCGGCAGCAACAATAGCGACAGGCGGAACAGTAGCAACACCAGTAGTAGGCCTCGGGGTACTGGGCCCCAGCCCGCCTGGTCTAAGCCCTGGGCCCCTTGGCAGTGGGACTGGAACAGCGGCCAGTGGCCAAGTCCAGCCTACTGCCTACCCAGTTGTTTCCCAGGAAGTTGGGCCCCGGTCCAGCCCAATTTTTCAGGTTCTTACGGCACCAACTAGTCGCGATCTGGGTCAAGTCAGCAGGCCAGTCTGCTTGGACCTCAGCCCCCGCAAGCCTTCACTGTTGTAGGCCCGACTCCGATTCCGACACCCACCGATATTGAGACCGCCATGCATACACTCGGATTAAATCCTCCCGATGAGAATTGGTACATGGACACCGGCGCCACTTCTCACATGACGTCCGACCAAGGTACTTTCTCGTCTTATTTCTATTTGAACAAAACTTGTGGCATTATTGTTGGTAATGGCAACTTTATTCCAATTCGTGGTTACGATAATACAACTTTGTCTCCCCCACATCCTCCTCTTATCTTAAAAAATACCCTTCGTGCCCCTAACTTAATTAAAAGTTTGGTGTCTGTCCGAAAATTCACCACTGACTATTGGGTTTCTGTTAATTTTGATCCATTTGGGTTTTCTGTGAAGGATTTTAAAACGGGGATACCTCTCATGAGATGCAATAGTAGGGGAGATCTTTATCCAATCACAATCACCACCGCTCCTCGAGTCAAGCCAGGCCGTCAACATTTGCAGCTCTAGCTCATTCCTTGTGGCATGCACGTTTAGGTCATCTTGGGTCGTCAATTATTTCTACCTTGCATTAAAATAATTTTATTTATTGTAAGGGTACGCGTAGTACTCCAATTTGTCATTTATGTCCGTTAGGGAAACATGTTAGATCAATATTTGTAGCATCTACTTCTCGTACTTTGATGCCTTTTGACATTATTCATAGCGATTTATGGACATCTCTCATTCTAAGTTCTTTGAGCCATCGTTATTATGTTCTATTTTTGGATGATTATTCTAATTTTTTATGGACCTTTCCGTTAGCGAAAAAATCTCAAGTTTGTTCCACATTCTTAAAATTTAGAGCATTCATCCATACCCAATTTGAATGGGAAATAAAAAATATTCAATGTGATAATGGAAAAGAATATGATAATGGGTTAATTCGAGAATTTTGTGATGTTAATGGCATAGTTTTTCGTTTCTCATGTCCTCATACGTCTTCACAAAATGGGAAAGCCGAATGAAAAATCGTACCATTAATAATATTGTCCGAACCTTATTAGCCCATGCTTCTGTACCCCCTTTTTTTGGCATCATGCCCTACATATGGCTACTTACCTCCTTAACGTACTTCCTAACAAAAACCTACAACATAATTCCCCACTTAAACTTCTTTACAATAAAGATCTTTTGTATTCTCATTTTAGGATGTTTGGGTGTTTATTTTATCCTCTTTTTCCGTCCACTACAATTAACAAACTTCAAACACGTTCTACCCCTTGTGTGTTTTTGGGTTACCCATCTAATCATCGTGGTTACAAGTGTATTGATTTATCCTCCAATAAAATGATTATTAGTCGCCATGTGATTTTTGATGAAACTCAATTTCCGTTTGCTAATGTATGTAGTTTCGTGCCTAGTGCGTATAATTTTTTGGATGACGGGGTCTCACCGTATATTATGCACCATTTATCCAACTTGACTCATGACCAAAATCCGCCAGCAGGTCCACTGCCTGCTGTCCCACACATTTCCCTCGCCACTACTCATGCTGGACCACCTGTTGGGCCTGAATCGTGACCCAGTACCATTCTCGATACAGTTCTGCCAATTCAGCCCAGGGTTGTCTTGGCTTCCTTCCCTGTTTCACCCACTGTTACGGTTGTTGGGCCAGCAAGCCCACTATCTGCTCGCCAGTCCGTTCCCAGTCCACACATTGCCCCAAATCCATCCAATTCCTCCTCGAGTCAAGGGCCCATTACTCGCAGTCAAAAGGATATTTTTAAACCAAAATGACATTTTAATCTCAATTATAATGTCCTTAAATCCGCCCTCCCGCGTAACCCGATTCCGCTTTAAATGACCCGAATGGGAAATTAGCTATGACTGACGAATATAATGCTCTTATTGAAAATAAGACGTGGGAGTTGGTGCTCCATCCTTCTAGTGTTTATATTATTCGGTCAATGTGGATTTTTACTCATAAAGAAAATTCTGACGGTTCTTTTGAGAGGCATAAGGCTCATCTTGTAGGGGATGGTAAAACTCAATAAGTTGGTGTGGATTGTGGTGAAACATTTAGTCTGGTGGTCAAACCAGCTATCATTCGTAGTGTTCTCAATTTGGCTCTCTCAAAGGCATGGCCCATTCATCAATTGGATGTAAAAAATATTTTTTTACACGATCTTAAGGAGACAGTTTATATGCATCAACCCTTGGGTTTTTTAGATCCCAATCATCCTCATCATGTATATTTGGTGAAGAAGTCCTTGTATGGGCTTAAGAAGGCCCCACGGGCTTGGTATAAAAGATTTACAGATTATGTATCTTCTATTGGCTTTTCTCACAACATGTCTGATCATTCTCTCTTTATATATCATCGTGGTACTTCTCCGGCATACATTTTGTTGTATGTCGATGATATTATATTGACTGCTTCGTCTGATAATCTGCGCAAGTCTATCATGACACTTCTCAGTTTCGAATTTGCTATGAAAGACTTGGGCCCCTTAAGTTATTTCTCGGGGGTTGATGTCACTCGTCATTCAGGTGGTCTATTTTTATCACAAAGGAAGTATGTCGCTGAGATCATTGAAAGAGCTGGTATGTCGTCGTGTAAATCTACTTCTACTTCAGTTGATACTCAACCAAAGCTAAGTGCTACATCTGGAACTCAGTACGAGGATTTCACCCACTATCGCAGCCTTGCAGGTGTACTTCGGTATCTTACTTTCATGAGACCTGACATTACTTATGTCGTTCAACAGGTGTGTTTGTTTATGCATGATCCTCGAATTGAGCACATGAATGAGCTCAAACGCATTATATGTTACATCCAGGGAACACTTGACTATGGCGTGCATCTATATCCATTATCGGTCTATACACTTGTCTCTTACACGGATGCTGATTGGGGTAGATGTTTGGATACCCGACGCTCCACGTCTGGTTACTACATGTTTCTTGGTGATAACTTGGTCTCATGGTCTGCAAAATGACATGCTACCTTATCACGTTCCAGTGTAGAGGCCAAGTATCGAGGGGTAGCTAATATGGTCTCTGAATCATGTTGGTTACGTAATCTTCTCTTAGAACTTCACTTTCCCATTCAGAAAGTTACCTTGGTTTATTGTGATAATGTTAGTGCAGTCTATCTTTCTGGTAACCCGGTTCAACATCAGCGCACTAAACATATCGAGATGGATATCCATTTTGTTCGCGAAAAGGTAGCTCGTGGACAAGTACGCATTTTACATGTCCTCTCACGGTACCAAATTGCAGATATCTTTACTTAGGGTCTTCTCTCGGTGTATTTGAGGATTTTAGGGACAGTCTTAGCGTACGAAGCTATTGCCTTATTTTCCTTAATGATGGCTTTCTTAATCCTCCTTGTCTTTTAGAAAGGAAAAAAAAAGAGTAACGACCGCCTGCTATGACTACGGAGGTGTGAAAGTATAATGTGATATACACAGCATATACAATGCCTTGTGTATACCGTGTATATCACGAAAACACAAGCATAGTTGGACCGTGATAAATACGGTATACATAACCGTGTATATCTGTTGGAAATTAGCCTTTGGCGGGGAGATGCGTCCACCCATCTTTGATGAATTAAACACTAGTGTTCCGTATGTTGGAGACCTCGCCTCTTTACACATGCATGATCTACGAAGTGAGTAGATGACCGTAGGGCCAAGAATCATCTAATTTTAGTTGAAATGAAAGAGATATTGGTCCACAGTAAGGTGTTTGAGACATGGGAAATGTGGTGTGGGACAAATCTACATCGGTGGGAATAGGAAGAATTGCTCTCTATATAAGTCTCTAATTGGTAAAGGGTTTGGGACCCCCAGGGTATCCCATGTGTTTAAGGAGGAAGACCTAGATGCTTGCAGGTTCAAGGCTAAGCTACTTGCCGCCCGCCCGCTTCCCGCCCGTCCGTCAGGATTCAGATTTCGAGATTCAGGGCCCGCGGGTCCACGAGGCCGATCGTGGGCCGTGGCCGTGGGTCAGCGTGGGTACGTGGGCCTTTCTAATATTATCTTTTTGGACCGAGAGAACTACGCCGGATGTGCAGTTTGATCACTGAAGTTTCATATGTACGTTTGGTCACTGAAGTTTCAATATTTACAGTTTGGTCCCCGGAATTTACGGAGACTTTTACGCCCTACGGGTGGGACTGCTGTTTTGAGGCATTAATCAGCCATTACTTGGGTGATTAACTCCTCCATTGACCATTACTTGGCGATTAGGCGACCTTCGATCGTGCTCCAGCCATTACTTGGGCATTTGCAATGCCCTCCTAATGGCCATTAACAGCCATGTTTTGGCGATTGGACAACCCTTCTCCTTGCTATATATTGAGCTTCATTTGGCTCAAAGCAGTGAAGCGGCGAAACATAGGCGAAAATACGATTGCAAAAGCAGCGAGAAAATAGGTTTGAAATAAAGAACGTGCTGAGACCAAAAGCGAGCTGACAAAAAGCGGCGAGCTTGACCACAAATAGCACAAAAGCGGCGAGTGAAATTCGGCAAAAATCGATTGCAATTTTGGTGAAAAAGCGATGACCAAACCCTCACGTATACACTAGATATACACTACAGAGACACACATATACAGAGACAAAAGAGAAGAGTAGAGAGAAACTCTTCCTTCCTATTCCATATCTTGACAAGTCAGTCATATTTGTTTTCTCTGATAGGCTCAACCTATTGGCTTTGTAGTGTTGAGATTAAAGTGTTGTTTTATCTTGGGAGACTATTGCCCTTCGCGTAAAAACATATATACTGGGGCAATCTTGTCTTAAGGATGAGGGCTATCTCGACTCGACCGCCAAGCGTTGTAACCATCCATTTAGTTGTTTTTGATTTGGGTTATCAAGATTCAAGACACAACAAACTGCGGCGATTCTCAACATTGGCTTTGCAAGGTGATCAAGATTCAAGACCACAACACACATCACGGCGGTTTGAAGATTGCGTTATTTATCCTTTCGAACATTTGTAATAGTTATTACTTCTCGTCTTTATCTATAAAGTACCATAGAAATACCAACGACTTAAGACAAGATTATATTGTAATACTATTAGTGTTGAAAGATGTCGGTCAAAAGTTGTGTGACCAAATCTGGATATGGCAATGGTTTTACGGTAGAAGAGAGTGATGATGATAGCGTATTCATGGTGTCACCGCTACGAGACTGGGTTGGAACAAGCTCACGAGAGCTTGAGGATGTCAAGCCCAGGACAAGAGGAGAGAAAGGCGAGAAGATGTACTTCTATCTTGCGTGAAGGCACATGTATCTATCCCAGGACAAAAGATCCAAATAATGGTAAGAAGGAAATGGACACTGGTCGATGAAGTAGTAGCGTGAGCCGTAATCCGATTGGGATAAGTAGTTTTTTCTTACTTGTCAGAATAAAGATTAAATGAGGTCGATTAAAAATTGATTAAAGTAAGGAGGAATATAGAAAATAATTTATATTCCTTACGCTTTAAAAATCAGTTTAATCTAAATCTTCTTTTCTGTTTAAAGATTGGATTGTAAATGACTTAAAAAGATCCAGTTCTTTTAAGTGTAATTGTTAAAGTATGTAAAGTATGTTCAGATCACGATGGAGAAAGATCCACTAATCGTGCTTTATTTACCACTCTTAAGTAGCGCTAAGAATTATCTGGGCACCTATCTTAGCAAGGAGTCTAAAAGTTAAGAGCGTAGAACTGTCATACTAGTTATGGCGTAAGATCCTTCATAGGATGATATTGGACACTTTCAGTCATATAAAGCCTCCGACCGATAGAGTGGGCCAAAATTCCTTTGATATGATGATATTGGACACTCAGTCATACAAAGCCTCCGTGGTGGAGTGGGGCGAACTCATTTCATAGGAAAAGTAATGGACACCTAGTGTGGTGGGCGAGTTTCAGTCTTAATGATCTGGCGGTAAAAAATTGGACACTTAGTGCATAAAAACAGCTGAAGTGGGCGAATATCGAGATCACATATGATCAGATTGCGCCTAACCACGGCAAGAGGTTGTTCATGTGAAGCAACGCCACCTCTAAAATCAAAGGAGTGGAGAGGTTGTCCTCAATAGGACTTCAAGGAATGGATCACTCTAAAAAGAGGTGATACATGTTCCTAACTTAGTTTAAGGGACGTTGTTGGTCAAGTTGGTTTGAGACTAATCCAGCAGTGCCTTAATAACTAAGAATGGTACAATATGTCTATATCCCAATGAATGATATATTTGTAATCCACATCACATGACATCATAGATTAAGACACGTTAAATAGTAAGTCATTCAAAAGCTACGATGTTGAGATTGTTGCCTCCTTTCGACATAAACCCTCAAAATGAATGTGAGGTAGGCGAAGAGGCAAAATCACATTCCAAATTCCGTCAAGGGAATAGCGAAAAACCGCTAGCTCATCTAGAACTTAGTCACACCTACTTGGGTGATTTAAAGTTTATACAAAATAGAGGGGAGAAAAGTGCGTTGTGACATTCATTGATGATGGTACAGCGTATGGAATCCTTTGTTTGTTAAAAGCAAAGATGAAGTTGTTGAAGCGGATAAAGCGCTACAAAGCAGTTGAAAATCAACTAAGCCTCTGGATTGAGAAATTCGTAGTGATAGAGGGAGAAAGTGAAGCATCGTTCATTAAGCATTGTTCATTTCTCACCTCAATAACGGTGTTAGCTAATAAAGCTCATGCGCCCAAATTATGTGGGGTGGCTTGGTAAAAGTTGGAATCTTGAAGCGAGGTCAAGTTGTACTAAGGCTGTAGGGTGCATATCTCAGGGATGCGCAATAACTTGATAGTGTTGATCGCCTCTTGGCATTAAGAATGTTGAATTCTTTGGAGATAACTTTCTTTGAAAAAAGGAAAAAGGAGTAATTGCTCTAGGTTAACAAGAACGAGGGCATTTGTTGTCGAGGAACTAGGCGTTAAAGTTCGCTGTAGATCATATAGAACCATACTTGCGTAATGGTTGATCTTCCTCCGGGAAAAAGAACGCTTTGGGTTGTAAGATGTGCTCCCCAGAGTAGCTTCACATCCGGGAGCCATTGCGGTCTTGCGTGGCATGAATGTTGAAAGCTTGATCTTTCCAAGCCCAGGAGAGTTGGAAGAAGAGGATCGAGTTGGTTTTTACTGTTGGGCTTCTTCACGAACTTTCATCTTGGTCCCTGAAATGTTTACATTTTGGTCCCGAAGTTTGAGATAAAACAAAAACAATGAATCGACCACATAAACATTGACTACGAAATTAGAAAGCCCAGTTAGAGAATCAAGTCGAAAGTAAAGTCATATTGAAACAAAGTCTCGATATGAAAGATATGGAGTATCCACGGATGGCATCTTAGGAATTGGATTTCTAAGACATCTAGCAGACTGTCGAGAGTTGATATCTCGTTGAAGCCACATATGGATATGAATCATAGAAGCTGATTGGAATCATGGTGCACTCCATAGACAAGGAAGCGATATGCACAGATCATGTGTAGTTCAATGTATTGTACACCTTCACGGCCAGGCACAGTATCGCCCCTATGAGCGGTCAAATGAACTAAGGTTCACTGATAATTTTAATACATGATCGGTAGAAGGCGTTAAATACGATATGGCGATATAAGTTAATGCTTATCTACAATTATAGTATTACGGATGTCCTGCGATTCTAGGAGAACACATGATGCAAAGCGGACATCAGATCAAGAACACCAAAGCCACAAGTAAATGTGTATGGTGGGTCTTGGAAAATCCTCTAAGCAAACTTGCATCGGCCGATTCATGATGGAATTGGAGTTGTATCGCTTTATACAAAGCATGAAAGAAGTTGAGTAACTTCACGGCTCCTTAGAAGGGCGTCCGCCATTGGGAGATACCCGTATGCTTCGGTTATACCTTGTGGCTAGCGGTCGACTTCGGGAAGGACACGGATGGCGGCGTGCAGAACATATCTTTTAGGATGCATCGGAGACATAAGACCGTATGGCGGTTGATCATCGCGGATGTCACATCCTTGTTTACTAACTAAGGGACTGCCGGAGATCAAGTGTTACGCTTTGTCCAGGGAATTGGCTTAAAACCCCAAACAATCACGAACGCTGCGGTGGAAACTCAACCATCTTGATTGGAGATCCCAAGAATTTGGTTCAATGGGAAAACTAAGCGGCAAAAGGTTCAGTTAGCGCTTGGTGGAAACAAGAAGCGCCGGATGATGATTTACGTGCGGAAACATGAATCCAAAGTTGTTCGCGATAGACATTAAAGTCTTTACGTGCATGGTGGGTAAAGGTTAAGCTTCCAAACCTTTTAAAAGATCCTCAAACGGTTGAGGTTAAGGTTGTGGAACTTTAATGATTCATAACACTTGTGAAGTGGGGGTATAGCGGGGATACCTTGTAGGAGATCACCTATTTAAGTGCGAGGATGGCCGACTCAAATGAGCACTTAAGAATCCCAAGTGTGTCCATGGCCTGCGGACAAAGCGTAAGAAGGAAAATGAATAAGAAGAGTTATTGTGTTGATATCATTGTCTTGGCTTACACTAAACAGCGGCGGTTCAAGACATCACGTTCACGCGATAAGTAAGTCAGATGGTATTCAACTAGGGAAGGTTCAAAGCGTAAGCTTACCTCTCCCGATGCAATATCTTTTATTGAAAGATTCTTTGAAATGTAGGCACCTTATGTAAAGCGCCACAATCTCTCTTTCATAGAGGATTGTTGGAAATTAGCCTTTGGCGGGGAGATGCGTCCACCCATCTTTGATGAATTAAACACTAGTGTTCCGTATGTTGGAGACCTCGTCTCTTTACATGCATGATTTCACGTGAGTAGATGACCGTAGGCCAAGAATCGTCTAATTTCGTTAAGAAATGAAAGAGATATTGGTCCACAGTAAGGTGTTTGAGACATGGAAATGTGGTGTGGGACAAATATACCACATCGGTGGGAATAGGAAGAATTGCTCTCTATATAAGTCTCTACAATTGGTAAAGGGTTTGGGACCCCGAGGTATCCCATGTGTTTAAAGGAGGGAAGACCTGGGCGTGCTTGGGTTCAAGGCTAAGCCCACACGCCGCATCACGCTTGCCCGTCCGTTAGGTTCAGGGTTCACGCTTCCACGGGCCTGGCAGGGCTGTAAGAACGTTGGGCCTTCGATATTATCTTTTTGGACCAGAGAACTTCTGCCGGATGTGCAGTTTGATCCACGAAGTTTCATATGTGCAGTTTGGTCACTGAAGTTTCAATATTTACAGATTTGGTCCCGAAATTTCAGGAGACTTTTACGCCTACCGTTGGGAAGTTTTTGAGGCATTAATCAGCCATTACTTGGCTGATTAACTCCTCCGATGCTGACCCATTACTTGGGCAGTTGGGCACCCTTTCAATGGCCGTTAACTGGCCATTACTTGGCTGTTTAATGCTCCTCCTAATGGCCATTAACAGCCATGTTTTGGCAATTGGACAGCCCCTTCTCCTTGCTATATATTGAGCTTCATTTGGCTCAAAAGCAAGAAATAGGCGAAACATAGTAATCTGATTACCAAAAGCAGGCGAGAAAATAGGTGAAATAAGGCGATGTGACCAAACGAGCAGAAAAGCGGCCGGAAAAAACAGCCACAAAATAGCACAAAGCGGCCCGCAGTGAAATTCAGCAAAAATCAGTGCAATTTTAGACTGAAAAACGATGACCAAACCCTCACGTATACACTAGATATACACTACAGAGACACACTATATACAATGTAGACAAAGAGAAGAGTAGAAACTCTTCCTTCCTATTCCATATCTTGACAAGTCGAGTCATATTTGTTTTCTTGATAGGCTCAACCTATTGGCTTTGTAGTGTTGAGATTAAAGTGTTGTTTATCTTGGGAGATTATTGCCCGCTAACGTAAAAGCATATATAATGGGGCAATCTTGTCTTAAGGATGAGGTTATCCTCGACTAACACACAGCGTTGTAACCATCCGATTTAGTTGTTTCTTGATTTCGGTTATCAAGATTCAAGACACAACAAACTTCTTGTGATTCTCAACATTGGCTTTGCAAGGTGATCAAGATTCAAGACACAACACACATGCGGCAGTTTTGAAGATTGACCGTTTATTTATCCTTTCGAACATTTGTAATAGTTATTACTTTCCGTACTGCTCTATAAAGTACCATAGAAATACCAACAATATCATGGTTTGGGAATTAGTTTTGGTAATGTATTGTTGTATTTAATTAACATTGTACACTTACCATAATTGTAGAATTCTTGTACAAATAGAATAAGGGTTTGGGATTATAATAGAAATAGAATTTTTCATATTATGGAGATTGTAAATTGTATATATACTCATTCATTAATAAAAATAATTAATGAATTATTTCTTTCATTTGAGCTTGTTGAGCGATCGGTCCAAGCAGGTTGGTTTGTTCAGATATTTCGAAACTACTTCAGCATTGTTGCCGGAACAGATGACCTACGGTATAAAATAGATACAAGTCTCATTTTAGCTTTTAAGATTCACATATATGAAGGACAAAATTTGAACCAGATCATAAATATATTGAATGTAGGACCACATAATTTTCCATTGCTTACCGTAAGCTCAAGTTCACTCAAATTGGGGACACTTTTAATGAACTGTAGAGCGCCATAAGTCAAACTAAATTTGCCAAAGTCCACATATAGTGATAGTTTCCACAAGTAGTTGAGTGTAAAAGGAGACACCTTAGGATTGGATGGCCAATTGCATTCGGGTAGCTAGAGAAATGATAGGAGTTTCGCGGGTAGTCGTGGTGGGCATCGAGGGGACTGGTGGTGGAATGGTAAAGTTCAAGAGAAGGTGGAAGCAAAGAAAGTGGTGTATGCGAAATTGATAGAAAGCAAGGATGGGTAGAGAAGTGGACGAATAGGGAATTATATAAGATGGCGAGGAAGGAGGCAAAGCTAGTGGTTACGGCGGTGAAAACGACAGCTTTTGAACGCCTGTATGTGGAATTAGAGGAAAAAGGCAGGGATAAAAAGTTGTACAGACTAGCCAATGCGAGGGAGAGGAGGACTCGTGACTTGGATCAAGTGAGGTGCATCAAGGACAAGGACAACAAAGTACTGGTGGAGGACGCGCGTATTAGAAGGAGGTGGTAGTCTTACTTCCATAAACTCTTAAACGAAGAAGGAGATATAGACATTGTGCTGGGGGATCTGGAGCAATCTGGAAGGTACCAAAATTTGAATATTGTATAAGCATTAAGGTTAAGGAGTTTAAGGGTGTTGTTTGCAGGATGCGCAGGGGACGAGTAACTGGGCCTGATGAGATCCCAGTTGAATTTTGGAAGAGCGCAAACAGGGGAGGTTTGGAGTAGCTGACTGAGTTGTTTAATGTCATTTTTAAGACGGCAAGAATTCTCGAATAATGGAGGTGGAGTACAATGATTCATTTATACAAGAACAACGGTGACATCCAGAGTTGCAACAACTATAGGGGTATCAAGCTGCTAAGCCACACTATGAAAGTTTGGGAAAGGGTCGTGGAGATGAGGGGGAGAAGAGACGTGTCTATTTTTTAGAACCAGTTTAGATTCATGCCGGGGCATTCAACTACAGAAATCATTTATCATATTAGGAGGTTGGTGGAGCAGTATAGGGAGAGGAAGAGAGACTTACACATGGTTTTCATCGACCTCGAGAAGGCACACGACAAAGTCCCTAGGGAGGTTCTATGGAGTTATTTGGAGGTTAGAGGCGTACCTGTGGCGTACACTAGGGCGATCAAGGATATGTATGATGGATCCAAGACTAGGGTACAGACAGTAAGAGGAGACTCGGAGCACTTTCTAGTGATGATGGAGTTGCATCAGGTATCAACTCTTAGCCCATTCTTATTTGCCTTGGTGATGGATGGACTAACGCAACAAATTCAAGGGGAGGTGTCATGGTGTATGTTATTCGCAGATGACATAGTCTTGATTGATGAGACTCGCAACAGAGTGAACGCTAAGTTGGAGGTTTGGAGACAGACTCCGGAGTCTAAAGGGTTCAGGTTGAGTAGGACCAAGACAGAATACTTGGAGTGCAAGTTCAGTAACGGGAGCGACCATGAGACATGTGTGGAGGTGAGGCTTGGTACTCAGGTCATTCCAAAGAAAGAAAGCTCCAAGTATCTCCGGTCTATTATCTAAGAGAATGGAGAGATTGATGACGATGTCACACATTATTTGGTGCAGGGTAGATGAAATAGAGGCTCACATCTGGAGTCTTGTGCGATAAAAAGGTGCCACCAAAATTTAAATGCAAGTTCTATAGGGTGGTGGTTAGACCGACTATGTTGTATGGGGCGGAGTGTTGGCTAGTCTAGACTTCGCATATCCAAAAGATGAAAGTTACGGAGATGAGATACTAAGATAGATGTGTGGGCATACAAGGAAGGATAGGATTAGAAATGATGATATCCGAGACAGAGTGGGAGTGGCCTCGGTGGAGGATAAGATGCAAGAAGCGAGATTGAGATGGTTCGGGCATGTAAAGGAGAGGCATAAATGGCCCAGTGCGGAGGTGTGAGAGGTTGTCTATGGACGGGTTCAGGAGGGGTAGAGGTAGGCCGAAGAAGTATTGGTGAGAGGTGATTAGATGTAATATGGTGCAGGTGAAACTTACTGATAACATGACCTTAGATAAGGGGTTATGGAGGACACGAATTAGGGTAGAAATGTATTAGGTAGTTGAACGTAGGCCTACTCACGCTTACATACTGGTAGTTGTAGTGTTATTATTGTAGCCCTGCTTTGTCTATCATACTAGTAGGCGCATTATTATTTTATAGTCCCTTGTCCTTTGATTTCTGCTATTGTATGTTCTTTCATGTACTTTGTTTATCTTATTTACCTACGTTAGTTACTGCTTCTTTTTCATAATGTTTTATCATGGCTTATTCGCTTTTGTTACTCTCATTTTCATACTGCTTTAAATTTCTTATCCGGGTCTGACCGTTTCTTGTGTTTTGTTTGTGCCTATGCTTTTTCTTGAACCGGGTGTCTTTTGAAAACATCCTCTCTACTTACCAAGGTAGAGGTAAGGTCCGCATACACTCTACCCTCTCCAAAGCCCACGTTGTGGGTATGTTGTTGTTGTATAGTTAAAAAGAAGTATTAGTTTTTTCAATCTCGTAATTCCGTGGTATACTTTTTGCACCAGTAAAATTCTGATTTCAACAAATCAAATTGCAAATTGTCCCTCGGAATAAGTCCGTAAGCTAAACATCTAATTAGTACGATTGTTGGAGTATTAAATGTGTATCAATGTAAAAGCTGAGGGACCTAACTGTAACTTTACATTCTAGTTCTGTTAGTCTGTTAATTAACTAACTAATCAGTTAATTAAGATTAGTTTATGCAGTTAAGGATAGATAGTTAGTTTTAAGTGATTAGCTAAGTGTATATATATACATCAATGTATCAATATATCGAATATACACATATTCTCTCTCTACTGTTCATGTGTTCATTTTTCCTCTGAATCTAAATCACATCAACTACTAATTACTACTCTTTCTTTAATTCAATTACCCAGCAGTATACGTGAATATTTTAGAAGTAAAAACCATTATCAGTTTGGACTGAATACATTTTCGATTATTACGCTAGAGCTGAACGCTGGATAATTAAGTCTCTGGTTAACGTGGAAGTTACGGATGGTTCTTGCTAGCAGTGCAGGTAAAGTTGGTGCAAGTGATAGTTTTGCAGTGCAAACTGCTATTGTAACTTATAACACAAAGCATAAATTTATGTGTAAAAATTTATTTAAATTACAATAAATAGTAGATATGAATCCATAACTATAAAAATAAAACATGCTCAATACTAATAATTTTAAATTAAACCCAGAGTTTAATTCCTAGATCCGATGGTGCTAGTCGTGTGATGGGAATGGATATAGCAGTAAAAATTATACACATTAATCTTTAAGTCAGCATTCTAATGAATTTATAAGTTGACAAACACTAAAACTATGTAAAGAAAAGGATAAACAGATCTATTAGGAGAAAATAAGTTTTTAAAATAAACAAATGCACACAATTGAGTTGAGCTCTAAGTGTCATGGTTGATTTAAATAAGAAATGTCAAAATTACAGAACCTTCCTGAATAACACCTATAACCTCATATGTCGGCATATAACAGTAACTTTTATGAGTCTTTGATATCACTAAGATCCGAACTTAAATACAAAATCAGCTGCAGTTTTGCAATTGCAATAAACAAATCAGCACTCTTCAGACATTCTAGATAAGCCCCCGTCTGAAACCTTTTAGCCTGTACCTTTGAACTTGGCATCATATTCGTAAGGTTGCTGCACAACAGGAAAAATACATTCAGAAGAGCGTTTATGCATTGGAAGAAGAGGAAGCAGATAAGTACACAAAAATGCTCGGAGAACTTGGGCATTTACCAAGAATATGGCTGAAATAGATCTGCCAGCAAACCATCTCTTGTGCATAGCTTGTTGAGCACGAGATGCAGCTTCGACACTATCAAACCGCAAGTACACGTAACCGGAGGTATTCCTGCCAAAAGATAGATCTAGGATCAATAGTTGACAAAAGTATCATTAATTTAACAATAAGTAGCCAACTGGAATAGCTGATTATTGATCATGGTATTTGAGAAAGTAACTTTTCTAACAGGAATGAAGAACTAGCCACTTAAAATCAATAGGTCATTCGACGATCAAATTTGAAGCCTATCAGAGGGACCGGAACATCTCATAGTTTAGTTTGATCGTCAAGCTAAAAATCTCTTTGGTCTTTCCCTTTTTTAAAATCAAAAGCAAGTGTTTCATGCTGTCTAGTAGATTAAGAAAGACCGGCTGCCAAGAAGAGGAAAAGGAAACACCTATCCAGAAGTACTCATAAACATATTAAAGGATCTGCCAGGCAAAGAAATGAAAGCATTTTAGAAGTCAAAACAGCTCAAAGTTCGACACCATATAAATTAACCACATACTTGTCCACATGGATATGCTTGACCCTGCCATACTTGGAACATTCCTCCTTCACATCATCTTTAATATCCAAATCAAATTCTGGATCCGTCTGCAGCACATAATTGAAAGATCAATATATTGTGAAGTAATACAGAATCAGATATACCTCCGTCCTTGATGGGTCAGAAATGTGCTGTTAAATATGAAATTCCACAGGGACACAAACCTCAGTAGCAGGATCAAACATGTTTTTTAAAAGCAAACACTCGCTGGGAATTCCAATGGGTTCGGGAGCCATGGAAGCAATGACTTGCGTTGGGAGCATATTCGGAAAAGCTGTTGCCCCACCCATTGGCATGCTCATTGCTGGCTGAACTGCTCCATTAAATGCAGGAACTCCAAGTGTACCCGCAACACTGTAGAGGAAAATTTGAGCAATAGATTTACACGCAAAACATGCTACAAATAGACCTCCCCACAAAAAATGAAAAAAGGAAGACGAGCAGCTCAAAAGAGGGAGAAAGCTGGACAAACCCTGAAGCAACACCGCTGCGGTCCAATTTTGCCATTAGCATGGCCCTTGACTGAGCATTCAATGCCTGAAATATAGAAAGTGATTCAGATGGGTGTGCACTTTATGATAGAGATGGCAATGATTAGCAGCCTACAGTTTTCATATGGCAGTTTCTTTTCCTATCTTTGCGCATTTTAATATCAGAGAGAATGAATTCATCAGATTTCTAATGTAACAGGCATCCATATTCAGAGTTACCAAAATATACATTTTCGTCAATTTAAAGAAAAAGAAGAGACTTCCAACTAATTTTCATATTATGAATCAAATCAGGCTATTAGTTCCTGAGCAGCTTCAGAATGGATTAGTCCCATCCCCTACGCATCATACTTCCTAGAATGGATGAAATCATATCACTGCTATTGAGCTGCCTTGAGGATGGTTTAGCCAAAAGTGAAAATTATGCATCAACTAGCCGAAAGGGAGCATTTGATGCGAGTGCACTTGGATAACTATTTTTTCACATATCAGTATAAGAAAGAATGAAGCATGATCCTATATCGAAAACTCGATCCGCTTTTGCGCATGTTCCACACAAATTTTTGTTGCAAAAACTATATCATGGTAACGTTGAAGAGATTATATAGCACTTCAGTTGTTGCACTTTTATATGAGTGTGTTAGACTATACATAGTTTAAGATATTAATTTGAATTTTGCATATTACATTAGAGCTAATGAAAGGAATATCAAAATGATGATTGAAAAGTTAGTTTGGTATTGAAAACATCACCTGCACAATTCAAATAGTAAAAAACAAATGAATTCTCGAGAAGCTGTGGATATTGTATAAAATAGTACTTATTATCTATGGGGCAGTGCTAAAGTCACATTTTTTAGCATCTCAAAATGAAAAAAGCACCCTGTAAATAGATCAGTAAGAGTTAGTTCTTTTGTGAACTGAAGTTTACAGGAACAGCTAATACATTATTTGCTAGAACATGTAAAAACAAGAACTAAAACTTGCATAAAATTCTGCTTTACAATGCTCCAACACAAAATTAAAATTCCCCTAGGAGGAGATATCACTCGTTGAAAACAACATAAACCAGATGAATAAAGGAAGTCACAGTAGACCTTCCTAGCATTGATAATGGCTCCATATTATATACTTCTCTTTTAACATTGACCTTTAGTATTATGCTTAGGATGTTTAGCTCTGTTCATGGTTCCGTTTGGCTCTGTTTTCATCTAAACCAAAACCAAACCCTGTCAGTTTGTAAAATATACAACCCGAACCACAAGTCATTATTTGTTTCAGTTTTGTTGGTTTTTTCAGTTTTTTTCCACGTGAAATTTAAATTCATTTCATTATCTACTAGAGCTAAAGACACAATTTCTCATGTCTATGTTTAGCAAGAATCGAACAAATTCATTAGACCTATTACCTATTATACTCCCTCCGTCCCAATTTATGCGGCAGCATTTGACTTGGCACGAAGTCTAAGAAAGGAAGACTTCTGAAATGTGTGGTCCAAAAAAAGTCTTACATAAATGTGTGGTTGTAAACCTATCTCATAAAGTTAAATTGTTTTTAAAGATAGAAAGGTGACATTCTTTTTGAGACTGACCAAAAAGGAAATGGTGCCACACAAATTGGGATTGAAGGAGTTAAAGCATATATATATGTGAGAAATTTCATTACGAGGCATGAGAATTATTCACTTTCGTAGAACAAACAACCTTACATCCATAAACATTTTCAAACTTATCCTTCATGATTAAAAGGATAGATAAATCACTTTTAAGTAACTCCAATATAGAAGATTAGAATATTCAAGACGACATTACTTTTTCAAAAATGAAAACGTCTAAACAGCTTTTTATGGTTAAAGATATAAAGTATCTTTATGAAATAAATTTTTTATCATCATTATTAACAGATTTATATATTCGACTTGGTTTGTTTTATCTTAAATACCAAACAAAACCCACAAAGAAGGAAAATAGGAAGAGAGAGAGAATAGAAGCTGTAATGATGATGCAGCAAACTAGCACATCCTTAAATCGCTTTTCTGGTCATGTCTAACAAAACACATGGACGAACCTTTTACCACCTCCATCATACTCATAATTTCTGAAGTAGCTAACCTAGTTAAGGGAAAAGATGGCTTGCAAGGTCCATAAATATAATGATTTAAGAGCAAACTCACCAAACCACCTCCTTCATCATCATCAAAATCTGCAGTTTTAGCTCCAGCATCTTGTACTCCAACATGTTCAGTAACGGATGAAACCTGCATTGAACCAAAAAAGGCCAGTCAAGGCTCGGCAATACTGTCATCCAACAGTATTCAGAAATGCAAGGTCTACAGGGACTATATATCATCAACAAGTCCAGTCTATCGACATACCTTGATGGTGCGACCCGCAATCTCAAGCTTGCCATTCAAACTTTGAGCTGCCTTTGCGTGTTCCAGTTGAGCAAACTAAGATGAACGCAAATTGAAACATAAACTTGTTACACTAAAAGAAATAAAATAATGATAAAGAATATACATTGGAGACAAATAGTGTAGTTCACTAAATACTGACTTGGACAAACCCAAATCCTTTGCAATGTCCTGTTTCGGGATCTGTAGGTAACTGTACAAGCTCTACTGGCCCAAAAGCTTCAAAAATCTGAATACACCAGACATAACAGAATGCAATTAGAAACTGAAAATAAAAGCTTAGTCAGAGATGGCTCTTATTGTAGGACATTGGAAAAGTCAATATGCTGAAGAACAAATTAATGTTATAGAAGAAATAAAGTTCAGGCAAACGCATTTATGAGTATCTGTATCAAATACTTCATTTATAAGAAACAAAAAATCCCTAAGAAAACATTAATTTGTTCTTCAGCATGTTATATTCTACAACCCAAGGTAGATCAGCATCGCAGAATATTGTGTATCTAAGCCTCCACCAGTATGCATAGCACATGACAAGTGTATTCTAGTGCTTTGTTACAATACACAGATAAAGAGACGTCAGTCTTGTTACCTGTCTAAGCTGTAACTCTGTCATGTTAAAATGAAGATTTCCTACATAAAGTTTTCGTTCTGAGGCAGCATTTGGCCCTGCCAAACCTGATCCACCTCCAGCCGCGGTTGACTGAACAAGGTTCTTTTCAGCTTCAGAAGGTTTTACCATGACTGGCTGGCCAAAAAGCAAGCGACCAGATAAAGCAATAGCCATTGGCACAGACATAGCATCATAAAACTCAATGTACCTGCATAGACACCAATAATTTATTAACACGAACTGAAATAACAGCATAGATAAGGAATTAGACCACATTGTGGCAGGACCGAGGAGCATAAAGAAGTATCCTGGTTAGTGACCAGAGAAATGACAACCTTAGCAACAGTAGTACTAGGCCCTAGAACAGCAATAAATCACCAATGTCAATCAGATTAAAACCTTGCTTGGAATTCCCAAAAGAAAAAGGTGAGTGCTCAAGAAATCTCTCAGAATTCCACAGAGGTAGAGACCCATAGCCCTGGGTCCCACTGATATACACATCAGTAGTGCTCAGGCAGATGCATTTGAAATCATATGGTTTAGCATCTGATTCATATCCCAAAAACTTTAACTGCTCTCAGGACCAATTACTGAGGTATCTTACTATGTTTACAATTGGTATACTTCAAGGAAGATAAAAAAGCATGTTTACATCGACAACTACACCTCAATCCCCAACTTGGGGTCAGCATAGAATCCTCACTTTCCATTTCGCTCTGCTTGGACCCATTTTATTCCAAATCCACAATCTTTCTGCCTTATTCGGACTTGAGACTGGATACGTGTGTTAGCTATCAGAAATACATAGCACAACCAACCAAAAGGAAGTTCTATAAAAAGCAAAAACAGTTGTGAGAAACACAGTTTTCCTAAAGGCAGATCGTAAAAGAGGCCACACAGAAGTCAAAGGAACAATCAAGAATACGGTTTAGTCTCAAAGCAGCAACTTTATTAACCACCATAGTAGACAAACAACACTTAAGTTTGAATTAGGAAGTGTAGCATGACCCAATGCATATGGTTAGCATCTCCCTTCAAAAAGAAAGCAGCACCACCAATCCTTGGGACTCTTGGGAGTACTTTGCGAAGCAGGATGCACATTAATTTACTTAAGAAAGAAATGAAGAAAAAATTACACGCAAAATTGTAGGGTAGAGAATTTGAATGACATACCCAACTCCTTTAGATCGCCTTGAATTCCGGTCCATGATTAACCGCACATCCCTCACCTAGAAATGTATAAAGGAATGTCAAAAAATAGAAACCTTCACGATAAACTGAATTTAGAGGGCCTTTTGGTACACTCATACTATATACACCACAAGACCTGCAATAGGTCATGCATAAAATCATTAGTTATAACTTGATCAGACTATATTGTTCATCCAATCAAGTATAGAATCTTGAGACATGAGAATGTAATTAAGCTACCTCATACAGAAGGCAGAGAAGCAGTAACTGCAACAGCAAGGGGATGCATACAGCATGCACTAATAGTATACAGAAGTAGAGTCAAGCAAAGAACACAAATCAATTTTTTGCTCCTAAACATGAAGTATCATATCAAATCTAGAGGACAACAAGAAAATAAAATTCTAGGACAGACGCAAAACCAGCACACATTGATCATTAAACCATAAAAATAGGCCAGCAGCATAGTTCATTTACCATGAAGCAAAAGGAGGACCAAGTGAACTAACCTTTCCTGCTTGTGAGAAGAACTCATACACATCCCTTTCAGTTGCCTTCAGGGGCATCTATAAAAGTTCAACCCAAAAAAATCAGAGAATAAACCTTTTGATCAGATAAACCACCTAGTTTGAAATGATCAAGTATGTTGATGAACAAGGCAGAAACTAAGAAACTGAAACCATCTTACCTGGTACGCAAAAACAGTTCTCTGGTCCCTTTCTGGATCAGCTTCTGGTTCTACTTTTTCTTTCTTGTCCTTGAATCTCCTGTGGAAATGACTCAGACCATAATGAGAATATGTATGGCATAGATCATAGCAAGGAACAATTTAAACATGACTTCGTTAACCAGCTAGAGTTCATGCAGACCCTAGGCTTTCCTATTTCACAAACTAGAGAACAAATTGAAGCAAATAACATTTAAATCGCATTAATCTCAAGGTTAGTAAAGAACGAAAAAGTATGAGGCTCTGGTTATAAAATTTAAGTTACACATAGTAGGGTGTGGATTTTCATTTACAGTATTTCATGTAGCACCTGCTACATTTGAAAGTAGTCAACTACCATAAACATCAAAGTTCAACCAAAGTTGCAAAAATAAATGGACATGCTACATATTATATTAGGACATGATGAATCATCATCCTCTAAAATCTCCCCCCCCCCTGTGCTAAATTTCACCTCTTATCGATTAGATAGAGTAGCTCCTGCAGCAGGAAAGATCATCAAGGCACTTTCTAGAAAAATGTAGATAGAAGTCAAAAAGATTCTATAGTTTTGGATTAGGCTAGTTGAAAATGCAAACTTCATTTATCTACTTATTTAGCTGAATAAAACATTGCATCTCCTCATAAATGCTCCAGGACCCCAAATGAGCTTTATCTTATAATCTAAACAGGAAGCAACTAGAATCCCAACCTCCAGGGAAACACATCATTCCCATCGTAAAAGAAAACAAGTACAAATGGAGCAAATTTGAACCATCTCCAAGTATAAACTTCAAGTTAAGAATATGAATGCAGTATGTGTTGTGACATTATTCGCTGCCCAGCACCAAAATTTTGAGACTTTTCCCTGCTTTCACAAAAAAGAATCATATATTAGGGTTAATGAATTTTCGTCTTCGTACATAAGAAAAGGTTGAAAACCCGACACAGCCTCACACCATATGCGTTGCCAACCTAGAAATTCAATACATCATTTGTCAACATCTCAGATCAGATGTAAGAAAAAGTAACCTTAAATCCATCAATGCAGAAACATTAGAAGGATTCAAGGTGAGCGAAAATCTCAAAGGCCAAAAAGAAACTTAACAGACCTCATCATACTCAATTTATGTGGGATAAGCCACTTCTTCAGTCAAGCCTTGAAGGGTTTCCGCATTGTTAGCCCATTAAGATGTGCAAACAATCCATCTACGATTTCAACCCAAGTCAGAATATTACATTCTTTGTGGATAAACTAACACTCTTTTACTCACTTACCACTTTAAATAGTCTTTTCCGTTTGAATCCACTAGAACTCAAAAACACTTAGCAGTGTGTTCAAGCACATACTTAAACTCATCCATGACCTGATTTCTGTTTTTTGGGTTACAGCAGCAGTCAACAGACAAATCTAGTAAAATAATTGATATAAATTTGAGAAATGAAGATGAGATGCAAATATTGATAATTCGTTTTCACTTTTGCAATGCCTTTCACCACAGTAACAGTTAAATAATTGCAGTTGCCAACCATATTGATGTACATTGGAAACTATTCTCCAATCACTACAGCTTGAACTAATAATTATCATCAAAACACAAATCATTTTGAAATAAACTCAAATTTGTTAAGAATCAACAAACAGCAGCAAATGATATGACATGAGACTAACAATTACCATAAGATAACAGCAAAGAGTATAACCTGTTGTCCCGTGATTCGAAGTCAAGCTCGGTGTCTCTCAACAACTAGTTTAAATACAATGTTTGTTTTGATTGTTACTTAAATTCTATTGTATCGTATCGTGAAATCCATCGTTACGTAACAACGAAAAGCCCCATTTTATGTAACGATTTGGTGTGATCGTTACTTTATTTCTTTTTCTCATTGTCTTTACTTATTGTCTAATAATCCTATTTATCTTTTACCCTTCCTTTTTTATAGTAGCTCTACCCGTACCCCTTGCTTTTCTTGTATGTTTATCCTTCAAATTGCTAATGTTTGACATTATGTAACCTACTTTCCTGGTAGGTTTATACTTCAAATTGCTAATGTGTGACATTATGTAACGACTCTATCCAAATGTTGTATTCATCAAAACAATACAATACAATAGATTATGAAACAATATGCAACAACCATCCAAACAGAGTGTAACAATTTTTAACATAAGATAAACAGCAAAGAGTATCAGATCACCTGCTGTCACGCAATTCGAAGTCACGTTCGCTGTCTCTCAACAACTCTCTCTCTTTCTCTCGCTCTAGCTCAATCCTCGAGCGACTCCTGCTCCTCCTTGACCTCTCCCTCTCTCTATCCTTCTCCTTCTCTTTCTCACGCTCCTTATCTCGTTCCCTATCCCGATCTCTACTCTTCCTGTCCCTATCTCTATCTCGTTCCTTCTCCTTCTCTTTCTCCTTCTCCTTATCCCTCTTCTCTCTATCACGGTCACGTTCTTTCGAGCTTCTCTCTCTATCTCTCTCCAATTCCCGGTCCCTACTCCGATGCCTCGACGACCTTTCCCTTTCCCTATCCCTATCCCTATCTCGTTCCTTACCCTTCTCTCTTACGCTTTCACCGTCGCCACGAGACTTTTTGCTACTCCGCCGCTCTCTATTGTCGTCTTCATCGGCGGAGTGCTCTTCGCTCACATCTCTATCTCTTCGACGATATCCGCCTTTCTCGCTCTTCTCCTTCTCGGCACTACTGTTATTATTTTCTTTGCTCTTCGTAGAAGTAGTACCGTTTGTCTCTTCTACAGTCTTCTCCAGATAATCGTACTCGTCAAAGTCCATTTCCGGTGACGGACGATGGCGGCTCGGTGTTCCCCCCGGTAAAGTACAACTGGTTAGGTTTCGACGGAACCCTAGCGACCACTATGAGATTAGGGTTTTTGCGACTCGTTTGAAGCTGAGGTACGACTACTTTGTAAAGGAGGATATTTTCAAGTTTTAATATCTTGATGGGTTTAATTGTTACTAGTAGTTTTTAACCTAAACTGTGATTTGTTATGATGATATTAATAGTGCTTGGATTATTTCTAGTGGTCCGTCTTTTCCCCGACTTCGCACATAGCGAAAATTTAATGTATTTGACTATCATTTTTTTTTAATAGAAATAACGTCCATTGCATAATTTCTAAGAAAAATAGTTGTTTACAAAAATATCTTCATACTATAACTAAGTGAATAACTTCATGGGCAATTGTGTCTTTAACCATGCATATGCATGTATTAGAAACTTTTGCATTGATAATATCATGGTTTGTTATTTATTAGTTATACATAAGATAATACTAAATATGGTGTACAATCAAACTTCTCTATAATAGCAGCATTTGTCAGAGAATTTCATAGCCGCTATAGTGAGTTGTTGTTATGTATGTATACTGACATTTGATGTTTAAATCTCATTTAGATGTTATAAACGAAAGTACGCAAAGAATTATTATTTTTATATTTTTATGCGAAAATAATATACTTGTTAATTTTAAAATCTCAATTGATTTTCATACTTCATTAATTAAAAATTAAAAAGACTAATAAATTACAAATAAATCCATAACTAGTTGTACCATACCATAAAGAATTGAAATCTAAGGAACATATGCATTTAAAACTAATTGAGAATTTAAATAAAATTTCAAGTTTGACGTAAGAATTCTACAATTGTAGGTTGTTTCGTAAACTTCAGTCTCTTAGCGATAATAAAACGCTTGAATTGATAAAAATATTTATCCAAACTTTTAGGAAAAGGAATTCAATAGTTTTCCTTGAAGGTTGTCTAAGAGGAAAAAATATATATTCATATTAATTGATCTGGTCTTGCAAAATTTCAAACTTAAAATAGACTAATTACATCTACCAAAATCAAGTAAATAAGTATCAAATTTATACAAAATCAGTAGATAGAAAATCTATGATTTTGAAAATTTTCAAGTCTAAATCAGATCACTATGAGAAATATTTTTTTTTTTTCCTTTTAGACATTCATACTTAAAAATTACTATGTGCATGACATTAATGATGATTATCATAAATATTTTGATATTTTATTTTTTATACATAATATACTTTTTACAAATATTATTACACAATATTTGAGTATGAATGTTATAGAGAGGTAATTTTATAAAGATTGTACCGCTGTAATGAATGTCATTGTTGTTATAAGTAGAATGTTGTTATAGAGATGTAAAATATAACATGAAAAATCGATAGGTCGTTATAGTGAAATGTTGTTATAGCGAAAGACAATTATAGAGAAGTTTGACTGTATAACTAATACTTGGTTGAAATATAATACCAAACAAAGTATTAATAATAGTAGAGCTGGCCAGTGGGCCGGGTCCCGCCCCGAACCCGACAATTTTAAAAAAAAATCGTGGTAACGAGACTCGAACCGGGACGGGACATGGTCTCGTCCCGACCCGCCCCAGGCCCGCCTGTCCCGACCCGATCTTGATCCCGCCCGAAACTCCCTTTTTTGGAAAAATAACTGTTGCACCAACGACCATTTTACATTTTGATCGTTGTGCAACGGTCATTTTTGGCCTCCCCCTACCCCCTTAATATTTATTTTTAACCCATAAGTTATTATATTTACACTTTAACCTAATTTTTCAACTATAAATACCTCAATTTCTCTTCATCTTTCTCACAAATCTTCCTACAATCTCTCAATACTCAATCTATCTCTACATTGTCTACTAAATATTCAATTTTATTTATTCATTTGGGAATTGGGAGTGAAGTTGGCAACTAGCTTGAGGATCTTCCATCGAGCAAAGTTTTAATTTTCAACCTCTCGATTACACGTCGGCGTTACGTCGGCGTTTGGTACATTCGTTCCTTCATTAAATTATTATTGTCTGTTTATTTTTTTTAGCGCACTTAACTTCATTTACTTTAATTATTTATTAGTATAATTATAAATTTATAATGGAAGGATTTAAACGTATGATTATGGGTAGGGGTCATGTTTCTTCTAGTATGGGCAACAAGGGCAAGAGTCCTATTTCTAGACAGAATCCTATTCCTACACATGATGATTTTGTTGATACTGAACATTTTCCTACAATACCATTAGATTTAGACGATGAGCTATTTTCTGGAATTCAAGAAGACTTTAATTTAGACGATGATCTAGATGATACACCCACTAATGTAGATGACAACACACCCACTAGTGCACCTTCAACTGAAATGTCTCATATTTCCCCTAGTATGAGACGAGGTCCAGCAAAACGACCATTAAAAATCAGATGCATGGATATTTTTTTATAGGGACGTAGAGAATCAAGTAGCTAGATGTAAAATTTGTAAATATGTTTTAAAATTTAAAACTGGAAAAGGTCACGGTGAGACAGGGGGTTTAATGAGACACGTAGCAAGGGCTCATCCAGCTAGGTATGTCCAATACGAGGCTTCAAAAATGGGTGCGCAAACGCCCGCTCCATCGGGACAAGGTTCACATACTGATACTGTCCCAAACCAAGTACATGGTCAAATTAACCCTATGACGGGGGGAGTTGTATGCCCTAAATACAATAAACATAGAGATAGGGAAGCAATAGCAAAATTAGTTGCTGTGGAGGGTTTATCTTTTTCATTTTCTTCATCTCCCGGTTTTATTCATTACATTAGAGATATGTATAATCCTGCTTTTAACGGTTTTCCTAGATCAACTGTTAAGAGTGATGTATTTAAATTCGCACATGAATATCAACAGTATTTACGTTATTCATTATATCATTTTAATGGCAAAGTGGCTAACACTTCTGATATAGGCCGTAGTACTAACGACCATGATTATTTAACGGGAACTTGTCATTGGATAGATTATAAATGGTCTATGCAAAAACGTATCTTAGCGTATAGATATATAGATGATAGGCACACTCGTACTTTTATTGCAGAAATATCTATCAAGTGTGTGATTATTACGGAATAACTGATAAAATTATGAATATTACATTAGATAACGCTTCTTCTAACAATTACGCTATTACAATTTTAAAAAATAGTTTAACTCCATCTTTTCAGATCATTTTCATATAAAATGTGTGTGCCATATATATAACTTAATTGTAAAGGATGGTCTATCACTTTTTGAAGACATTCTTAGTAAAATACAATTTACTATAAACTTTATTTTTAAAAATAATTGAATACAACGAAGAAAAGAATATAAAAAACTTGTCACGATTGCCAACTACCTTATAGAAAAATTCCAGAAGAAGTACCCATTAGGTGGAATTATTTATACGAGCAACTAATTGTTACTTATTACTATAGAAAACCTATAACTTTATTTTTTAACTCTTATAATCAAAATCCAGCTGATATGGTTGTAGATAGTGATTGGGTAAAAAATTTTGAACTTATTGTATTTTTGGAGAAATTTTTTCAAGCAACAAAAGAATTTTTCGGTATATATTATCCTACTATTTCAACTATGTTGTTTTATATAGCTCTAATATTTTTATTACTTAGTGAATATATGGAAAAAACAGCTTATATGACAGCTATTAAAAAAATGTTTATCAAAATAAAAAAATATTTTATTCCTATTCCCACTATTTATATTATTGGTGTTGTATTAAATCCGACTATTAAAATAGACGGTACTAAATCACTTATTGAGACTATTTACGATTGTATAGAAGTACTACCACCTCCAAGTCCCAAAAATCCAAATCACCCACCACATATTGAACAAACTAAAGAAGAAGTGTTGTCTAGCGTAGAAGACCAATGCAAAAAAAGTATATAGGTTTTACCAACAAGAAAGTGCTAGTAATCTACTGGCTTCCATACCATCTTCTTCTTCTTCAACACAACCTCACAAAAGACATGTTGTTCCTGCGGCTAGTATTGAAAGCCTCAGAAATAGAATGTGTGGCGGCCGTACCGCTACTAACCAAATTAGCAAGTTTGATATTTTTGTTTTGCAGGGTTCTGTACCGTACCAAGCAGTTATCAATGAAGAAGGACGTGAAGACTTGTTGAAATATTGGAGAGGGAATGAGAAGACCTTTCCGACACTTTCAATGATGGCCCGAGATGTTTTGAACATTCAAGCGTCATCAACTGCGTCTGAAAGCATTTTTTCTGCCGGCAGATATCAAATAGGAGACCACAGACACTCATTAGTCGGAGACATCTTGGAGATTGTACTATTATTCAGAGATTGGATACGAGCGAAGCGGAGAAGGTGCGGTCAACCGGAGATCAACGAAGAAGAAGACGAAAACTACAATGAAATCTTATCCAAAGGTGGTGGAGGCGACGTGGATCAATTTGACCAACAAATACCAATTTCAACAGAAGAACCACATGAAATTATCAAGAAACTAGAACAGGTTTTTTTTCAGAATGTAAATTTTTTAATTGCAATTTTACTATGTAATTTGCAACTTTTGAACAACACTACAAAGTTGCAATTTTGACAATTGTATTTGTATTACAAAAAAATCATATGTCTATTAATAATATAAGAGACACAAAAATAGCTTTGAGATGTTTTTATTACACTATCTTGTTTTATTATTGAGTTTTATATATATATATGTTATTTTTTAAATTAAGTGTAAAAAAAAAACGCGCGGATCCCGACCCGATTCCGACGGGATCGGGGCGGGACAACGGCAAATCCCGCCTATCCCGATTCCGCCTGACCCGCCCTTTTCCCCGTCACGCCCCGACCCAACCCCGCCAAACCCGCCCCGCCCGTCCCGAACTCGGCCCACTGGCCACCCCTAAATAATATACATGTATTATTTTCTCTAATGTATCCTACCAAACTACCCTAAGTTTACAAAACATGAGCACTTTTGGTCCACTCGATTATAACCAAACAGCTTCCCTTCAAAACAAAAATCGATTTCATTCAGTGTTCGATACCCGCACTAAAGTTCAATTAAATTCGAATTCGTACCGAAAAATCTCACATTAAGGTAAAGCATTCTCTACAGGTGAATATGTTACCTTACATTTTTTACCACTATCTTTTGCATAACTTGCCTCTCCTCTTCTCCACCCTTCTCATGTTTTAGTGATTTCTAATGTCAATCTATCATGAAACACAATTCTTCTAATAGCATGATAGTGTGTTTTCTTTTCATAATGCGGACTTCCAGTTTTTCTTTTGTTCGCGCGTTTGATTTTTTTTCTAATTCTCATAGATGTTGTACTTTTAGCTTCCATGAATCAATTTTGCTTTTTTAATTCATCTAGGACCTTCGTCGCTCATCATCATCAAAGTCTCATCTAGTTTAATTTTTTTTTTCTGTCATCTCCTTGCTCTTTCAATTAATATTTTATATTATTATTTTCTTAATTAATAATTATATCATGATAACCATATCTCTCAAACAAAAGAAGAAAACTAGCAAAACTCTTTTATCCAAGAGAGTGTTTGGATTGACTTTTAAAAAGTAGTTTATAAGCTAAAAGTTAAAAGTCATAAGTTTGTAATACCCAATTTTTTATTTTGGACTTATTTTTGTACTTTTCATGCCTAAAAGTAAGTTCTTTTAAGCATTTTTTCATTGTCAAACACTATAAAAACTAAAAAAGTACTTAAAAGTCAATAAACACTTAAAATAAGTAAATTCAAATACCCTCTAAAGGGTTAGATCAAATCTCAAATATTTGACCGGGAAAATCAAACAAAGCGGTTGTGGTGGTTGTGAAGGTTTGGATGTTTTAACTTTGAGAGCTCCTTTTGCCAATTATGCTTCCTCCATTTAACTATAAAGTCCATAAATTATGTGTTTAATCGGATTTGTAAGAATTTATTACTCATGTTTCTTCAAATTTTAAGAGTTGATTTTTCATGAATACGATATTGAATATGACAAAAGTTACTTACATAGTTTGAGAGTATCTTGTTCCATTAACACCTAACAGCTAATAGGGTTATGTTGTTTTCTTTCTGGTGAAATTTAAGTTATAGACGCTGATAGAATATATAATTTTTATATAAAATTAATTTAATTGATTATAGCAAGTTACTATTATATTATCAAATTAGGCCGGCTGTGGATAGATATCCCTATTGTTGTAACTTAACCTAATGATACAAGAAATAGGCACTCTAACTGTGCATAGAAATTAAATTCTTTCGGTTTAACATGATGTATAGTTAAGTTTTAATAGTAGAATTCCTATGATTCTATTAAGGCGGACTAAAAGTGCTTCTAACTTGTAAACTTAAAGGACTATCTTATGCATTGCTATATCTGAAGGAAAAATATAAAACTATATCCAAATCTAATGACACCATTTGATTTAAAAGCTCGTTTAATTTTGATAGATTATTTTTTCTCCAACATTAGGATTTGTAACAACCCATTCCGTCATTACTGGTCCTTTGCTTACTTTTCCCAAAATTCTCATCCGATAACCTCTTATTTGTGTTTTTGGTTGGAATTGAGGATTAGAAGCCTCTAAGTTTGTTTTGATTGGTAGTTGACTTTTGTGTTGTTGTGTCCGGACCAGAATTCTGATGATTCTGTTAAGTCCGAAAGTTGATTTTAGTCGGTTCAGTTCCCGAGGACTTGAGGGCATTTTTGTTTTTTTGTTTAGTTTTCATATTTTGGCCATTGGGGTTGACTTGGTCAACGGGACCTCATATGACGATTCTAAGTGCGCGAATGAGTTCCTAGTATATTTTTATGTTAGACTGCATATTTGATTTGTGTCCGGGGGTGAGTTTCGAGGTTTCGGGGTGAAAATGGGAAGTGCTAGATTTTTTATGGTTTTCTGTTCTAGTGTGCTTCATCGCGTTCGCGAGAAGCCTCTCGCGTTCGCGATGAAGAGTTTGGGTTCTGAGCCGGGTTGGCTGACCATCGCGACCGCGAGGCATTAGGCTGGGTCAGTCTTGCGTTCGCGAGGTGGTCTCGTGTTCGCGATGTATGAATGACGTCTGGGCAGATTTTAAAACCCCAAATCATATTTTGACTCCTCATTCTCATATTTTTCACTTAGAAGCTCGGTTTTGGGAGACTTGAAGAGACTTTTGCAAGAATTATCATTTGGGTAAGATTCCAAACACATTTTCATGATTATTCCATAGTTTAATAAGATTTTTCATGCTAAGATTCTTGAATTAAGGGAGGTAAAGCGGGGATTTGAAACCCTAGGCTTGAAATTGCGTTTTCTTCTATTAAACATGAATTAGTGGTTGAATTGAGATTATTTTTGGTATATAGACACTATGAGTCATGGGTAAACTAATTTTGAACTAAATTTCCTATTTTGCCCTTCTTGTCTCAGAATTCTATTTTGGATGACTTTTTTTGGTTTGGTTTTAAAGTATGTCAATACAGGTACCATTGAGTTGGTATGACTTCCTAGAATAATATTTTGACCTTATTTAACCAAATTTTCCTACGAAATGACTATTTCGCTCCTCGAGGTTGGAAATGGGGTTTTAAACTAACTTTTCTACCTGAAATTCTCCTAAGACTATTATGGGTATCCTTCGAATCTTGTGTTAACATAAAATTCATAATTTTTAGACTTTGCTTATTCTGAGACGTTTCGGAAGAAGAAAGCTCGAGTTGGATAGTTTGTAGCGCATGTTCGGCCTTCTAGGTAGGTTACAACTTACCTTCTAGTTAGACTTCGATTAGCGAAGCGTATGTATAGTTAGTTACAGTCGTAGAAAGCATGTACGCCTTTGGGTATGTAGTTATGATGGATTACTTATGCTTGGTATTGTTGACTGATTTGTGGGCTTGTTGACTGATTTGTGGGCTTGTTGACTCTTTGTGATTATTGGCTTGTTGCCTAGTGTTTGATATTAGATTTGCACTTAGTTGTAATATCGTGATTGTGAATTATTGTTTCTCACTTATCTTGATATTATCATGGATAGAGGAATGGAATGGATTTGATATCAATATTATGATATGTGTCTATGTGTGGCACGACTGGATTAATATTATTCACTGATATTGTTATTTGTATTTACATTCATCTCTCTCTTTATATCTCACTTATCATCGAAAATGGAAGGATAATAAAAATGGCTTGAAATTGTGAAGTGTACTTTGTGACAAGTGTAATTGATATCATACATTACATATATTCTTATTTCATATGATGATTTGTTATGGACTGTGATTGAAAATGATGATAAGTGAGAGAGTATAGCCTCTGAGGTCCTTGCCGGAGAGCGTAAAAAAGAGATGAGTGTCCGATGTCCGAGGTTTTTGCCGAGATCGTGAGAGTGTCTGATGCCCGATGTCTTTGTCAGGATCGTGAGAGTGTTTGATGCCCGAGGTCTTTGTCGGGATCGTTAGAGTGGTACATGGACTTCGTGGGTCCCCTATGGGTCATGAGTGCCGGGACGTAGAGATATTCTGCTCGGAGCATGTGCGTACGGAGATTACATTTGACCAATGCATTGCATTGTATAGCACATGCATTTATATTACATCCACTCATATCTTTGATTCTAGTTGTTGTATTCATTATGTTGCATGATGCGCTCATCCTTGATTTCTTGGTGGTTTATTCATTTGAGACATTGTGTACTTGTTAATCTCATACTTAGACACATAATGGATTTGAGGACTAGAGATTCCGCCTAAGCTATAATTGTAACCTACTGAGATTCAAGGATGGTTCACTTTACTGCGAGTCTTACGTAGATGTGCTTAGTGATTACTTCATTCTCGTACTTCATTGATTCTGACTTAATACTCTATATTTGGGTTGTTTATTCTTGGAATGTGATAGTGTTTGTACTTGATTGTGAGCATGTCTATTCTTCAGTTTCTTCCTTTATATATGTTAGCTAAATGTTGTCGGCCTATGATATCTACCAGTACATAGTATTTGTATTGATACTACTCTATACACCTTTTTTGGGGTGTAGATTTGTTCCAGGTACGTGTGCTAGGTTCGATTAGCCTTTAAGGATCTCGTGGAGTTCATCTGGATTTTCTATTTAAGTTTCATACTACACAGAAGTTGTATTCAGGTTGTGGTTGTATCATTTATTCCAATTGTATACGTAGAAGCTCTTGTTCTATTCATACCAGATTCCTTGGTTAGTGATGTATTCCGCATTTTCATATATCTATTGTTTTTAGACTTCTATTGTTCTTATTATTTATTTATGTTATTGGATGAATCTGTAAGGGACAAGTTCGCTTACTAGGTGGGAAAGGGTAGGTGCTCGCACGATCCGTTATTTGGGTCGTGACAAGTTGGTATTGGAGCCCTAGGTTACTCGGTCTATAAGTATAAGAGAAATATCTAGTAGAGTTTTGAGGATTAGTACGTAGACGTCCGTACCCATCCTCGAGAGGCTATATGACATTTAGGAAACTTATATTCTTTCATTATTATCGTGCGAGTTTGTTCAAATTGGTATATGAAACTGTCGCTCCATTCTCTCACTAATGTGGGGACTCGTTCTTAAATTCGTGCGTGAGCGGCTTAAAATTGTAACCCGTGGTATGACCTTGGATGCATCGGGACACAAACAAGTGATCGAGTTTGGTTTTCGGCTATGACTTGGTATTGGGGTTGTGAATGAGACTCTTTTATTTCATTGATATCTTGGGAAGTAGTTGCTCGATTTATGCTTAGAGTGGGGAGTTTAAGCATCGTTCGGGTTAAGTATAATGGTTGTGGCCCGAGTGTATTGATGACATAGTATAGTATTCAGTATAGGAAACCGGTGTGAGCTTGGGGGATTGTATTCTATTTTTCTGTGGGATGAAAGTGTAAGAGAGAGGATTTGAATAGATCAATTTTAGATATAAGAAGGGAACAATTGGTATATGACGTGTCTTCAGGATATGGTTGTAAGAGGTGCGAGGGTGGATGTAGTAAACGGGTATGGAAAGATAAGTTGGGCTCCAACATGACAGGATTGTAGTGATAAAAAGAAAACTTGTGGTTGTGGGTTCCTTACGTAAAATTGCTATCAGTTATAGAATAGAATGCAAGGTTATCTGTGAATAGTGAAACAAAAGGAATTGGGTAGCCGAGATTCTTCAGCAAGGGTGTTCGCAGGGCTGTTCGGTATTTCAAGGTTAGTGACAAAAGAGAATCGCTGGGAATAAGAAATTGTCAATTTGAGGGTTGTGTGGTGGTTATATGATGTAGGGGAAGACATAAGGATTCATGGATAAATAGGTATGTTTGATTTCATCATAAATTGATGGGGATTAGTGATTGATTATTAGGGTCAACTCTAGCACATAGCAAGTGTGGGGATTCTATTTCGAGGGAAATTTTTGAGTGTTGCATCTAGTTCGTGAGTGAGTTTTGTGAGCATGGTAAATGAAAATTTAAATGGGGAAGGTTCTATAGTTATCAACCTAATGACCTTTAGGAGTTGATCGAATGAGAGGAGTATTCGTCAGGTTCGTGAGATATGTTATGGTTCGGCAAGTTAAGGTAAAAGGGCAGTTCGTTACAAGCAAGATTCAATGAAGACCCTCGAGGAAGGGGAGTATTGGTCGGTGGGTACATTTATGGTAACAAAGTGTTAATGGTTTTGAATTCATTCCATTCATGAAAGGTATTTCATAGATTGAGTTAAGAACAACACTATCGGATGGGGTCAAAGGAGAGTTAAGTTCGCTTTAGAATATTCAGGTATCAATGTTGGAATCAGTAAACTCGTGGTCCGGGATAAAAGTGGGACTCGTCGGTCAAGGATTTAGAAAATGGTACTTCGACGAGGTTACAAAAAGACATCAATTATGATAGGGTATGGTATTTAAGGATCACTCTATCGGGTATAGATCAACTAGCTGCGGTTTCGGGTATTACATCGGCTATGGTTGGGTATCGCTTCGGGTGGAGAAACTTCGTGAAAGAATTGTGATGGGGTGCATCAAATAGAAGGAGTTAGTCAGTTGTAGGTCGGTTGAGGCAATTGGGAATCTTGGTCGTTAGAGTGTTGGGTGTGGTATTATCTCCAGGGTCGGCTTAGTTAATTCGGCAGAAGCGATGATTGTACAACTACATCTGATGCGGGTTCGAATGATGGTCAGTTGGTGATGGCAAATGTGATTTGAAGGGAGTCAAGGAATCAAGATGAGGCATGGTTGATCGAGAATCGGTGGGAATAAGGTACATCTTCGGGACTACTTGAGTCAGGTATGGGTTGTGGTGTTGTCATCTTGCATCATCCGGACAAGGTGTGATTGTTAAGTATGCTTAAGTAAGGAAGTCTACGGAAATGGATTGTGTGTTATGACGGAGTCTATGAGGCTTCATGATCAGTGAATGGTAAGAAACAAATTTCAGGTAACCGACATGTTAGGATTTGTGGGGGGTGGCTTGTATTGTACTAGGCGGGGAAAATTTGTGGCGCTCTTCGATGGGTGAGCTAGTATGATCTAACTGATGGGAAGTATGTGAACGTATATAATTGAAGGCTAGAGTTGTATTTTCGAGAAGGGATCATGTTCGTGGTGGTGGAACATGAGGAAGCATTGTGGAATTGGGATGGCATTAATGAGCAATTTCAAATGTTAAGGACTAGAGAGTTTTTGTGCTAGATAAAATAGATGGATAGTAAGACTCATGCTTTGTGATTTAGTAAGGCATATGGTTCACGAGATTCAACACTGGAAAAATTGTTAAAGGCATAGCGAGGTACTACAATTAGGGATTTGATAAGTTCAATTCAGATTTGCGGTATGGCAGAGTTATCAGATTTAATTGAAGTTCATAAATGGGAGTAATGATAGTATTGATGGCATCTATATATACAGTTCTGACGGGTTACACGGGTACTTGGTAATGTATTAAGGAGGTACAAATGGTTATGCGGAGTCTTTAGAGTGTTCGGATGGGTTCCTACAGTTTGGGTGCGGCAAGGCAATCAACCAATATATATATATATATATATATATATATATATATATGTATATGGTGAGTTGAGAATTTGAGTAGCATGGGTTTGCTTAAGTGGTTTGGACATTGGGATTCAGAACTAACGAAATTGGTATTTGCACATTAAGCTTAATAAGATCGGTCTTGAATGATTATGCTTAAAATTGGTTAGAACAAGAGGAAATCATGGCTTGGACTCGTGGCATGTGGCAGGATGTTTATAAGAGATCTTGGTATGTAAGGCGACTTGGGATGTGTGTTAGAAAGACTAGAGGAAATATCATATCATATTGGTTCAGAATGGGCTATGATTTGTGATAGTGTCTAACAAATTACGTAGTTTGGAAGGGTTTGAGAGATCTATTGGTCGCGTTTAGAGGCGTGGTCTTATCAACCAGAGTACTGTAGCGGAACATGTTGGTTTATAGGTTGTGACAACATTCAGAGAGTCGTGGTACATGTGATGGCATTGTGGGATCAACCAGTTCCTTCAGGGTTGTGTTCATGGTTAGAATCAGGTAATTCGGGCGGAGTCAGTTCAAATGTTTGAATATCAGTTGTGTAAGAGGTCTTGGGTATAAGAAAACAAAAATTAAGATAGTGAGCTAAGTTATTGGTAATTCGGCTGGTAAGGTGAACGAATGGTATTGTCAGTGTAATTCTCTTCTATGAGGACCTTTCTGAGACTAAATCTGGATTTCCCTAATTGTTCACCAGAGTTTCGTACTTCTCCTTAATATTCGAGGATGAACGATTGTTTAATTGATATCTGATATAACAACTCATTCCTTATCGTTCGATGATGAACGATCGCGATGGTCTAGCCGCGTTCGCGAAGCATTGGGCGAGTCAATCTTGCATTTGCGAGGCATTGGGTCGGGTCAGTCTTGCGTTCACGAGGTGGTCTAGCATTCGTGAGGTGGTCTAGCATTCGCGATGTATGAATGACGTTTGGGCAGATTTTAAAACCCCAAATCATATTTTGACTCCTCATTCTCATATGTTCCATTTAAAAGCTCGATTTTAGGAGACATGAAGAGACTTTTGCAAGAATTATCATTTGGGTAAGATTCCAAACACCTTTTCATGACTATTTCATAGTTTAATAAGAATTTTCATGCTAAGATTCTTGAATTGAGGGAGGTAAAGTGAAGATTTAAAACCCTAGGCTTGAAATTGACGTTTCTTCTATTAAACATGAATTAGGGGTTGGATTTTGACTATTTTTGGTATATAGACTCTATGAGTCATGGGTAAACTAATTTTGAACTGAATTTCCTATTTTGTCCTTCATGGCTTAGAATCCTATTTTGGGTGACTTTTGGAGTTCTGTTTTAAAGTATGTCAATATGGCTACCATTGGGTTCGTATGCCTTCCTAGAATAATAGTTTGACCTTATTGAACCCGATTTTCCTATGAAATAACTATATAGTCCCTCGAGGTTGGAAATAGGGTTTTAAACTAACTTTTCTACCCGAAATTCTCCTAAGACTATTATGGGTGTCCTTTGAATCTTGTGTTAACGTAAAATTCATAATTGTTAGACTTTGCTTATTCTGAGACATTTCGGAAGAAGAAAACTCGAGTTGGATAGTTTGTGGCGTCTATTCGGCCTTCTAGATAGGTTACGACTTACCTTCTGGTTAGACTTCGATTAGCGAAGCGTATGTATAGTTAGTTACAGTCGTAGAAAACATGTATACCTTCAGGTATGAAGTTAGGATGGATTATTTAGGTTTGGTATTACTGACTGATTTGTGGGTTTGTTGCCTCTTATTGATTATTGGCTTGCTGCCTAGTGTTTGATATTAGATTTGCACTTAGTTTCCATATCGTGATTGTGAATAGTTATTTCTCACTTATCTTGATATTATCATGGATAAAGGAAAGGACTGAATTTGATATCGATATTATGATATGTGTCCATGTGTGGCACGACTGGATTGATATTATTCACTTGATATTTTTATTTGTATTTGCATTCATCTCTCTCTTTATATCTCACTTATCATCGGAAATGGAAGGATAACGAAAATGGCTTGCAATTGTGAAGTGTAATTTATGACAGGTGTAATTGATATCATGCATTGCATACATTTATTTCAGATGATGATTTGTTATGAACTGTGGTTGAAAATGATGATAACTAAGAGAGTGTAGCCTCTGAGGTCCTTGCCGGAGAGCGTAAAAGAGAGTTGAGGGTCCAATGTTCGAGGTATTTACTGGGATCCTGAGAGTGTCCAATGTTTGAGGTCTTTGCAGGGATCGTGAGAGTGTCTGATGCCCGAGGTCTTTGTCAGGATCGTGAGGGTGTTCGATGCCCGAGGTCTTTGTCGGGATCGTGAGAGTGGTACATGGACTTCGTGGGTCCCCTATGGGTCATGACTGCCGGGACGTAGAGATATTCTGCTCGGAGCATGTGTGTACGGAGATTACATTTGGCCAGTGCATTGCATTGCATCACACATGTATTCATATTACATCCACTCATATCTCTGATTCTGGTTGTTATATTCATTATGTTGCATGATGCGTTCAACCTTGATTACTTGGTGGTTTATTCATTTGAGACGTTGTGTGCTTATTAATCTCATACTTAGACACATGATGAATTTAAGTATTAGAGATTCCGCCTAGGCTATGATTGTAACCTACTGAGATTCAAGGGTGGTTCACTTTACTGCAAGTCTTACGTAGATGTGCTTAGTGATTACTTCATTCTCGTACTTCATGGATTCTGACTTGATATTCTATACTTGAGTTGTTTATTCTTGGAATGTGATAGTGTTTGCACTTGATTGCGTGCATGTCTATTCTTCAGTTTCTTCCTTTATATATGTTAGCTAACTGTTGTAGGTTTATGATACCTACTAGTAGATAGTGTTTGTACTGATACTACTCTTGCTACACCCTTTTCGGGGTGTAGAGTTGTTCCAGGTACGTGTGCGAGGTTCGATTAGCTTTCAAGAATCTCGTGGAGTTTATCTAGATTTTTTGTTTAACTTTCATTCTAAACTAGTTGTATCTTTTATTCTAGTTGTATACTTAGAAGCTCTTGTACTATTCAGATCAGATTCCTTGGATAGTGATGTATTCCACATTTTCATATATCTATTATTTTTAGACTTCTATTCTATTATTTATTTATGTTGTTGGATGAATCTGTAACGGACGGGTTCGCCTACCAGATGGGAAAGGGTAGATGCCTGCACGATCCGTGATTTGGTTCGTGACATGATTTTGTCATAAATGAAGCAAATTTTAACTATATTTCAAAATATAATATTAAAATGGAATTTACAGAATGTATACAAGACTTGTCCTTAGTAAATTAAATGGAAAGCGGACTATTATACATGATCAAATAAGTAGCAAGGTAAAGATATAATATGTAGCAGATTGGACAGAGTTATAGATAATTATAAATGGATGGTGAAGTGAGGTCATTTGATAATGGACACATCTACAAAGGTACTCCCAAACATTTAGTAGAATGATTATGAAGAAAGGACCTACACTATCTCATCAACAAAATTTTGCACTTTGTATTTACGGAGGAGGAAATTTGAAAGAGTCTAAAATCTTTTGATAATGACAAAGCATCAGAAATTATGAGTAAATTGCTTATTTATTGAAGAAGTCCTCACATGTGATCAAAGAGGAAGTAGTAGAAGCAGTCAAGGAATTTTACACTATAGGCAAACTATACAAAGTTGTTAACTGTACATCAATCACTGTAGTGCCTACAAATGAGTCCAGCAAATGTGAAAGAATACAAGCCAATTGCTTGTTGCACGGTCTTTTACAAACTGACTAGCAAGATACTAGCATTAAGGATTCAGAGCGTCATCTGTAGTATCAGGCTAGCTTTAACACAGGAAGGAAGATAGGTGATAAAATTATACTAGATCATGAGCTATTAAGTCCTATATTAGGAAGAATGTCTCTCCGAGGTGCATGATAAAAATTGACTTCCAAAAATTCTATGACGCTGTGGATTGTATTTGTCTGGAACAAGTGATAAAGGAGTTGGGATTCTCTGATCAATTGATAGTAGGGGTGTTCAGTGGGCCGGGTTCGGGACGGTCGAGATCGGGATCGGGATCGGGTCGTGGCGATTTTTTTTTTGCACTTAATTTAAAAAATAACATAAATAAACAACTCAATAATTGAACAAGATAGTGTAATAAAAATATTCCAAGACTGTTTTTGTGCCTCTTATATTATTTAATAGACATATGATTTCTTTTGTAATACAAATACAATTGTCAAAATTGCAACTTTGTGGTGTTGTTCAAAAGTTGCAAATTACATTGTAAAATTGCAATTAAAAAAATTACATTAAAAAAAAAAACTGTTATAGTTTCTTGATAATTTCCTGTGGTTCTTCTGTTGGAATTGATATTTGTTGGTCATTGCTCCACGTCGCTTCCACCACATTCGGATAAGATTTCGTTGTAGTTTTCGTCCTCTTCATTGATCTCCGGTTGACCGCACCTTCTCCGCTCCGCTCGTATACAATCTCTGAATAATACTGCAATCTCCAAGCTGTCTCCGGCTAATGAGTGTATGTGCTCTCCTATTTGATATCTGCATGCAGAAAAAGCGCTTTCAGACGCCGTTGATGAAGCTTGAATGTTCAAAACATCTCGGGCCATCATTGAAAGTGTCAAAAAAGTCTTCTCATTCTCCTCCAGTATTTCAGCAAGTCTTCACGTCCTTCTTCATTGAGAATTGCTTGGTACGGTACAGAACCCTGCAAAACAAAAATATCAAACTTGCTAATTTGGTTAGTAGCGGTACGGCCGCACATTCTATTTCTGAGGCTTTCAATACTAGCCACAGAAACATCATGCCTTTTGTGAGATTGTGTTGAAGAAGAAGAAGATGGTATGGAAGCCGGTAGGTTGCTAGCACTTTCTTGTTGGTAAAACCTATATACTTTTTTGCATTCGTCTTCTACGCTAGACAACACTTCTTGAAAGATAGAATAATTTTTCTTAGAGATTCCTTTCATTATTCACAATATATATAGCTGTACAAAGATTGATTCCTAATATGGTACGAATCCTAACTTACCTTACAAAGGTTGATTCCTAATATAATTAGAATCCTAAGTTACCTTAAATATACATCTATCATAATTACAAAATATACAGAGAATATTCGGAGAATATTCGCTAATACTCCCCCTCAAATGGAGCGGGAGGAGGCCGAACGCTAAGGCTGGATCGGAAGTCGGTGAAGAGCTGTCGCGGTAGTCCCTTTGTGAAGATGTCTGCATACTGATAAAAGGAAGGCACGTGTAATATTTTGACCTGACCACGGGCAACTTTCTATCGCACAAAGTGGATATCCATATCAATATGCTTAGTCCGCTGATGTTGGACCGGATTATGAGATATATATATGGCAGATATGTTGTTATAATAGACTATAGACGCCTTGCGGAGTGGACACTGGAGTTCCAAAAGAAGATTTCGAGCAAACAGATCTCAGCAACTACGTTAGCAACACCGCGATATTCTGCTTCATCACTTGAACGGGAAAGTGTGGCCTGCCGCTTGGCGGACCTTGAGATAAGATTATCCCCAAGAAATACACAGTACCCTGAGGTGGAGCGACATGTGGCGGGGCATCCTGCCCAATCTGCATCCGTGTAGGCAAATAGCTTGGTTGGGGCAGAGGGATATAAATGTAATCCGAAGTCTAGTGTGCCCTTAACGTATCTGATAATACGTTTGAGGACGACAAAATAGGACTCTCGGGGGGTCGTGCATGAACAGACACACCTGCTGAACGACATATGCAATATCAGGCCTAGTAAATGTAAGATATTGAAGAGCACCTGCTAGACTCCGATATAGAGTGGGATCAGAAACTGGCGCACCATCATTGACACTAAGCTTGGATTTTGAGTCCACCGGAGTTGGCATAATTTTACAATTTGGCATCTTGGCCCTGTACACTATCTCTTCTGTATACTTATGCTGACACATGAACATAGTGGTTGCAGATCTGGTCACCGATATACCCAAAAAATAACTTAGCTTGCCCAAGTCAGTCATAGCAAATTCAGTTTTGAGTAGAACAATGATTTCATTCTTCAACCCATCAGATGAGGCCGTAAGAACAATGTCATCGACATATAATAGAAAATATGCAGTGCTGCTACCTCGGTGAAAAGTGAAGAGAGAGGTATCACACATGCTACATACAAAACCAATCTGCAGAAGATACCTGGCGAACCGATCATACCAAACGCGGGGTGCCTATTTCAATCCATACAATGACTTCCTGAGCCGACACACAAACTACGGAGTTGCCAGATGAACAAAGCCAGTAGGCTGATGCATGTACACAGTCTCTTTCAAATCCCCATGAAGAAACGCATTTTTGACATCAAGCTGATGAATCGGCCAATGCATGCCCATAGCAATACGGAGAACAGTCCGAATAGTGGTCGGTTTAACAACCGGACTGAATGTCTTACCACAATCAATACTCTCCTGCTGATTAGTGCCATTGGCAACTAGTCTTGCCTTATACCTCTCTAAGTCACCACTGTCTCTGAACTTGTGACGAAATAGCCACATACACCGGATAACATTCACACCAGCTGGTCTAGGTACCAAATCCCAAGTGTTCTTCTTGGTTAAAGCGTTAAATTCCTCGCACATGGCCGCATTCCAATTTAGGTCCAGTTTTGCTAGTTTTGGATTTTTTGGAATGGGTGATAAGGTTTGTGTGGAGAGATTGAAGTGAACCTTGGGTTTGAAGATCCCGTGTTGTGCATGAGTCTCCATGCGATGAGAAGGCAGTGGTAGTGGGTCGGGACTGTGAGGTTGTTGGTCCAGTTACGGACGGTGGGCGTGATTCAGCAGTTCTTTGGGCTAGCGGGACTGGGAGGCTGCGGGACTAACTTCTGTTGGTGCAGGAGAAATTGCGGGGGGTGCAGTAGGTTGATGGCAGATAACTGGAGGTAGCAGTGGTGGGGACAGGGCAGTGTCCACTGCCGGAACAGATGGCAGCAGTACTGTCCTTTGTCGGAGACACATCGACTGGAGTAGATGAGACATATGAGACTCATCGAGAAAAGTGTAATCCGTTGTTTGGAATTTTTAAAGGTTTGAATAAGGAAAGGTTGTCTCGTTAAAGGTGACGTGATGGGAGATGATGATTTTGCGAGTGGCAATGTCATAGCACAAGTAGCCCCAATGATTAGGAGACAAACCAAGGAAGACACATGACAGAGTGCGAGGGGCAAGTTTGTGGGGTGCAGTGGAGGCTATGTTGGGGTAGTATAAGCATCCAAAAATACGTAGGTGATCATATGATGGCTGCCTACGGTATAAGATTTCGGTAGGGGTCTTGTTTTGGAGTGTGCTAGTTGGTAAAATATTTAGAAGGGATTCTACTATTTTGACAGCATAGACCCAAAAAGGCGGTGGTAGGCAGACATGAAACAGAAGTGTGCAGACTATGTTATTGATGATATGTATAATTCTTTCAGCCTTTCCGTTTTGGGAAGAAGTATAGGAACAAGAAAAATGAAAAACCATGCCTTGTTTAGAACAAAAATTGTGAAATGCTGAGTTATTAAATTCACGTCTATTATCACATTGGAATGATTTAATAGGTTTTTCAAATTGTGTCTTAATGATTTTTTGAAACTCGAGGAATTTTGCAAAAACTTCAGATTTGAATTTCAGTGGGTAAATCCAGACAAAATGTGAAAAATCATCCAAGAATACTAGATAGAATTTATGACCCAAAGAGCTAACAATCGGAGATGTCCACAAATCAACATGAACAATATCAAAGGGAGAAAAAGTAACGCTGTTTGATGACATAAATGGAAGACGAGTATGTTTGCCTAGTGGACAAGAAAAACAGTGTTGGGCAATTTTCCATTATTACATTGAGTACGCTTAGAAGTCCTAAGAAAAGTAAAAATTGGGTCTCCGGGGTGTCCGAGTCTGTTGTTCCAAGTGGAGGGAGAGATCGCCGCAAGGGATAGAGGTGCTTGCGGTCTGACATCGGAAGATTGAGTGAATGGGTAGAGGTCTCCCACACTATTGCAGCGTATAAGAATTTTTCCCGTATTGAGTTCTTTGACAGAAAAACCAAAAGGGTCAAATTTGACAGACACAGAATTATTGCTAGTGAATTTTCTAACAGAGATTAAGTTTTTAATGATGTTAGGTGTGTATAGGATGTGGTTTAGGAAGAAAGGCAGGTGTGGATGTTTGGTGCGTGTGTTACTGTAACCCTCAATTGGAATGCGATGACCATTGCCGACAGTAATAAATTGAGGACACTTTAACCGACGTAGTTGAGATAGGTTACCAGACGACCGAGTGAGGTGAGAAGTGGCTCCGGTGTCCATGTACCAATTGTTGTCGGGCTGTTGAAGGTTCACGGTGGTGTAGGCCTGGCCCAAATTAGCCGGGGCCAGGCTGCTGCTGCTTTGAGTGGGCTGCACTGGTGGCTAGGCCGAGGCCCGAGGCCCGATCGATCAAAGCGGACTAGAGCCGGGCCCTGCGGTCGAATGCGGGCATGCGGCGAGGCCCGATTCTGGCTGGTTGAGCCCTCTTCTTCTGCTGCGATTCTTTGATGTCGATCCAGTTGCGTTGGCCTTTTCCGTGGTCCTTGCCTTTGTTGTTGCGACCTCTGTCGCCACGACCTCCGCTACTGGCCTGCTGCTGCTGCTGGACATGTTGTGATGGTTGGTTGCTGCTGGCCTTTGTTTAACACGTCTAGTTTCTTCCAACAATAGTTGTGAACGTGCCTTGTTGAAATTTGGGAGAGGGTCGGCTTGTTGAATCATTGTTGCGAATGTGTCATATTCACCTTTTGGTAAACCCGCAACAAGTTGAAGCACCATCTTGGTTTCTGAAACAGAAGTCCCGAAGTTGGATAGTTGATCGGTTATGAGTTTCAGTTGCTTACAATATTCGGACATGTTGTTAAAATTCTTGAGGCGGGTATTATTGAATTGCTCTGCCAAATATACGACCCGAGTATTTTTATTGTGCTAAAAGATTTCTTCTAGCCGGACCCAAAGTTCACGTGCCGTAGCACCTGTTTTCATGATAGTGCACAACATGTCTTTGGAGATGGTGCCGTAGATCCATTGTTTGACGATGGCGTCAAGACGACGCCAGATTGAGTCTATAACATCGGTGGGACGAGGAACAGATTCGTCAATATGATCGAGCACGTTGTATGCACATGCATGAATGTAGAATAGTTTCATCCACATGGAATATTGACAGTTTTCTTGGTCAAAAATTATAGGGATAAAATTCTTGATGTTGTTAACGGAGAATGCCGGATGAAAAGAAGATACTGAACGTTGAGAGGGGTTGTCAAGTGTGCCAGTGGATGAACCAGAATTTGTGGGGGAAAACATGGTTACCGCCTGCCGAGGGAAGGGAATTTTCTGGTTTGGCCGAGAAAGGGAGGAAGAAACCAGAAAAAAATTTCTGTGAAACCAGAAAAAAAATTCTGGTTTCTGCCGAGAATGAGGAAGAGAAGGGATTTAGGTTTTAGGCTCTGATACCATGAAAGATAGAATAATTCCCCTTAGGGATTCCTTTCATTATTCACAATATAATAGCTGTACAAAGGTTGATTCCTAATATGGTACGAATCATAACTTACCTTACAAAGGTTGATTCCTAATGTAATTAGAATCTTAAGTTACCTTAAATATACATCTATCATAATTACAAAATATACAGAGAATATTCGCTAATACTTCTTCTTTAGTTTGTTCAATAGGTGGTGGGTGATTTGGATTTTTGGGACTTGGTGGTGGTAGTACTGCTATACAATCATAAATAGTTTCAATAAGTGATTTAGTACCATCTATTTTAATAGTCGGATTTAATACAACACCAATAATATAAATAGTGGGAATAAGAATAATTTTTTTTTTATTTTGATAAAAAAAAATTAATTGCTTCCTTATAAGCTGAGGCAGTAAAAATATTAGAGTTATATAAAATAACATAGTTGAAATAGTAGGATAATATATACCGAAAAATTCTTTTGTTGCTTGAAAAAATTTCTATAGAAATACAATAAGTTCGGAAATTTTTCCCCAATCGCTATCTACAACCATATCAACTGGATTTTGATTATGAGAGTTAAAAAATAAAGTTATATGTTTTCTATAGTCATAAGCAACAAGTAGTTGCTCGTATAAAGAATTCCACCTAGTGGGTATTTCTTCTGAAATTTTTCTATAAGGTAGTTGACAACTGTGACAAGTTTTTTTATATTCTTTTTTTCATTGTATTCTATTACTTTTAAAAATAAAATTTATAGCAAATTGTATTTTACTAATAATGCCTTCAAAAAGTGATAGACCATCCTTTACAACTAAGTTAAATATATGGCACACACATTTTATATGAAAATGATTTGGAAAAGATGGAGTTACACTATTTTTTAAAATTGTAATAGCATAATTGTTAGAAGAAGCGTTATCTAATGTAATAGTCATAATTTTATCAGTTATTCCGTAATAATCGCACACTTGACAAGTATCTTTTGCAATTAAAGTACCAATGTGCCTATCATCTATATATCTATATGCAAAGATACGTTTTTGTATAGACCATTTATAATCTATCCAATGACAGGTTACCATTAAATAATCATGGTTGTTAGTACTACGACATATATCAGAAGTGATGGCCACTTTGCCATTAAAATGATATAATGAATAACGTAAATACTATTGATATTCATGTGCAAATTTAAATACATCTCTCTTAACAATTGATCTAGAAAAACCGTTAAAAGCAGGATTATACATTTCTCTAATGTAATGAATAAAACCAGGAGATGAAGAAAATGAAAAAGGCAAACCCTCCACAGCAACTAATTTTGCTATTGCTTCCCTATCTCTATGTTTATTGTATTTAGGGCATACAATTCCCCCCGTCATAGGGTTAATTTGACCATGTACTTGGTCTGGGATAGTATCAGTATGTGAACCTTGTCCCGATGGAGCGAGCGTTTGCGCACCCGGTTTTGAAGCCTCGTATTGGGCATACCTAGTTGGATGAGCCCTTGCTACGTATCTCATTAAACCCCCCGTCCCACAGTGACCATTTCCAGTTTTAAATTTTATAACATCTTTACAAATTTTACATCTAGCTACTTGATTCTCTACGTCCCTATCAAAAAATGTCCATGCATCTGATTTTAATGGTCGTTTTGCTGGACCTCGTCTCATACTAGGGGGAATAGGAGGCATTTCAGTTGAAGGTGCACTAGTGGGTGTGTTGTCATCTACATTAGTGGGTGTATCATCTAGATCATCATCTAAATTAAAGTCTTCTTGAGTTCCAGAAAATAGCTCATCGTCTAAATCTAATGGTATTGTAGGAAAATGTTCAGTATCAACAAAATCATCCTGTGTAGGAATAAGATTCTGTCTAGAAATAGGATGACTAGAAGAAGTACCCTTGCCCTTGTTGCCCCTACTAGAAGAAGTCTGGTCCCTACCCGTAAACATACATTTAAATCCTTCAAATATAAATTTATAATTATACTAATAAATAATTAAAGTAAATGAAATTAAGTGCGCTAAATAAACAATAATAATTTAATGAAGGAACAAATGTACCAAACGCCGACATAACGTCGATGTGTAATCGAGAGGTTGAAAATTGAAACTTTGCTCGATGGAAGATCCTCAAGCTAGTTGCCAACTTCACTCCCAAATGAATAAATAAAATTCAATATTTAGTAGACAATGTAGACTTGTAGTGAGATTGTAGGAAGATTTGTGAGAAAGATGAAGAGAAAATGAGGTATTTATAGTTGAGAAATTCGGTTAAAGTGTAAATATAATAACTTATGGGTTAAAAATAAATATTAAGGGGGTAGGGGGAGGCAAAAAATGGCCGTTGCACAAATATCAAAATGTAAAATGGCCGTTGGTGCAACGAATTTGTGCAAAGGGGAGGTTTCGGGCGAGATCGGGGGCGGGGCGGGGCTGGACAGGGACCGGGTCGGGCCTGGTGGGACTGGGGCGCAGACGAGACCATGTCCCGTCCCGGTTCGAGTCCCGATACCACATTTTTTTTAAAAAAAAGTCGGGGTCGAGACGGGACCGGGGTGGTGTCGTGGTGGGACCGGGCCGACCCGGCCCACTGACCAGCGTTAATTGATAGCAGTGGTTATAAAATATGTCAAGACAATCAACTATGCCATCTTGATTAATAGTGAACCCTGAAAACACTCTGATGTTGTTAGATGTATTAGACAAGGGGATTATATGTCTCTCTTTCTCTTTGCCATTGCAATCAAATACTCACGAGTAGAGGCATAAGTAACTTGATAGATGCTAATATGGGTTGGGTAAAAATAGGTCATGACTCATTTTTTATCTCCTAAGTTGAAAATTTGTAGAAGTTTTACTCTAGCAACATAAATCAATGGTACATGTTATAAGAAGACCCAACTATTATAAGTATGGTCATCTAGTGATTTTTTTTTCAACTCAGAAAAACACAATTATGCCACCAAAGAAGAGAATCAATAAATTAGATAATAATAATTTTTTCAGCAATATGGCTACACAAAATATTTTTGCTGCAATTCTTTTCTGTAGTAGCAGATATCAAAAGATCATCACAACCAGAATTGTTGTATACACCAATTAACATGAACAATTTGAGACATAACTAAAGTTGAGATCTGTCAATAATTGACAATGAAACATAAGAAAAATATACATTGGGGATAAAATTCAAAGTTAGGTTTACAATTGTTGATCACAAACTTTTAATACACAGCGCACCCATAACAAAGATAAGAAATATTAAAATTATTTCTCATTTATCTGCAAAGAAAATCAAGATTGACACACAAATGAATAACTTTCTAATAATAAAATTGTTAAACAGAGCAATATACATGTGATATACACTGAATATACAACAGTGTATATCACATGTATATCAGTGGACTAAAGCAGCAAGCAAGCAGTAAGCAAGAAGCGGCTGCCTGATTAGCCTCTCGGAAGGGGCCTCCTTAGCCTGTAACGCCCAAATGTCCCATGTCAGATTTAGGGCAAAGAAAGCAATACAAGATTTGTATATTAAGGAAAGTATATTGTGTGTATATGGTAGTATATTTGTTACCTAGATTAGGATATACACTTACCATAATTAGGATATACACTTACCATATTGTATAGTTAGAATTATGGTAGAAGAAGGTTTGCAACTTGTATATATATCTATTCAATCAATGAAAATAATCAAGGGGATTATTTCTTTCATGGTATCAAAAAGACTAGGTCTAAACAAAAGTTTTTCAAACTTTGTCTTCCTTGTGGCCGAGACACCCCTCCCCCTCGGTTCTCTTCCAAAATTGCCTTCCGCTCTAAAAACACCTCTTAAATTTCCTTTCTTAACTTTGTTCTTCCAATATGTTCAAGAACAATTATCACCCTGCCCTTTACGGTGTCCAATATCAAGAGCAAGATCCCTATTGTCCTTGAGATGGAAAACGCCCAATATGCGACGTGTGGCGGAGTTGTTTAAAATTCACGCTATCTCTTATCAAGTTCTTCTTCATCACATCATTCATCCCGCTAGACCCCTTCTGCGCGGAGGATCCCTGGAAGTTATGGATTACACTTGATGCTACCGCCCTGGTGGATCTACGCCACTATTTCGGTGGACCTTCTACAGACGATTATTGAGACGGATACCACGCTTATGGCTGCATGGAATAGATTGCGTGACATATTCCAAGACAACCAACATTCACGTGTCGTCACACTAGAGCAAAGAATTCTCTCTCGCTCGAATGGATGAATTTCCAAACGCTTCTGCATATTGCAAGAAACTAAAGGAGTTGGCGATCAACTTTCAGTAATGTTAGCGCACCGATAACAAATAATCGCTCTAGTTCTGATTGGTTGCCTGGCCTTTCGGAGGCCTATAATGGTGTGGGAACTCTCCTTCGCCAAAGCAACCCTCTTCCCGACTTCTATCAAGCCCGGCTCCATGCTTACGCTTGGAAGAAGCCGGTTTGGCTAAAAAGGCACTATCGAGCAAGCGGCCGTCATGGTGGCATCTCTCCTAGTTCTTCTGGTTTTGTGAATAATTCGCCAAAACCATAATAATGGTGGCGATGAAGAATAATCGCAAAAATAATAACAAAACCGCGGCGGCAAACGCAGCGGTTCCGTGGCGTTCCTGGTCAACAAGCGGTGGTGGGTCCCATCCAGTACAAGTGGCCCACCACCGCGCTCAAAGAATGGGGCCCATGGCAAGGGAACCTGTGCCATCGATCCAAAGAAGAGTTCCAGCCGCCGCTGGTGGCCAACACCCAGGCTCAACACTCCAGCGGTGGCGGCCACTGCTAGTGGCTCAACAATGGCAAAGAATAAAGAAGCTATGCACCAGCCCACTCACGCCAGGAGTTCTTGGGCCCCGACCTCCGAAGCCCATCATGCAAAGCATGCCCCACTCAATCTCGACATCGAGGCCGCAATGCACACACACCGGGTTATCTCAACCGGACCTAAATTGATATATGGACACCGTGGCACTACTCACATGACTCCAATCGTACTCTCTCATCTTATTCCAATTTGAGCACCCTACGGTGGATAATTGTTGGTAATGGCGCTTCTATTCCACCCTAGGGTATGGTCGTAAACGTTGTCTCTCCCGCATCCACTACTCCTCTTGAAAATACTTTGCATGCTCCTAAATTGATTAAAAATTTAGTGTATGTCCGAAAGTTCACAAATGACAATGTTTTCGTTGAATTTGATCCTTTTCGGTTTCTCCTGTGAAGTATTTCAAGACGAGTCATCTCATGAGGTGTGATAGTAGGGGGATCAGATCCTATCATGCCCGCCACTATCGAGTCCAAACTTGCTGCCGCCTTGGCACCATCTCTCCTTCCATGTGGCATGCTCGCTGTCATCCGGATCTTCTATTTTATCGCCTTTAGATAAAAATAACTTTATTTCTTGTAAGGGTACGAAGTCGTACGAATTTGTCGCCTTTGTTCATTAGGAAAAATTGTTGTTGCCATTTGTAGACTCTAATTCTCATACTTCTATGCCATTTGACATTATTCATAGACTTATGGACGCCTCCTGCTCTTAGTTCATTGGGTCATCGATATTATGTTCTCTTTTTAGATGATTATTCTAGATTTTTGTGGACGCTTTCCATTGCGAATAAATCACAAGTGTTTTTCCGTCTTCATCAAATTTAGAGCATTCATTCCAACTCAATTCGAAGAAAAATAAAAAATATTCAATGTGATAATGGGAAAGAGTATGACAATAGGGAGTTTGGGAGTTTTGTGCTAATAATGGGATAAATTTTCGTTTTTCGTGTCCCTCATACATCTTCACAAAATGGGAAAGCCGAACGCATAAAATTGCTCCATAAATAACATTGTCCTAACTCTCTTAATTCATGCCTCCGTATTTCCATATTTTTGGCATCATGCTCTACAAATGGCCACATATCTTCTTAACATAATTCCGCCTAAAAGTGTCCGACATATTCTTCCCCCTCAAAATCCTATATAATAAGAACCCTTCTTATTCTCATCTTCGGATTTTTGGGTGCTTATGTTATCCGTTATTCCCATCCACCATAATTAATAAACTTCAGGCTCGGTCCTGCAGTGTATTTTTGGGTTATCAGTTTAATCATCGTGGTTATAAGTGTTTTGATTTATCCTCCAAGAAAATCATAATTAATCGCTATGTCATTTTGATGAAACCCACTCGCTTACAAAGTGCATACTCCCAGCCTAGGTCGTATGAGTTTTGGATGACCAATATCTCTGATATTATTCGAATTTTTCGCACATCTCAAGGCGACCCAAAATCCTCCAGCTGGCTACTCGCCGCTGGGTCCCATTACCCCGCCAGCCGGCAGTTCTGCTGATCACCCCAATTGAGCTACCCACCCCACCTGAATGATCCAAAGTGGACAACCCAGCAGCCGATTTGGGCCAAGAAAGCCCACTCACCGCCATCATTCCAAGCCTAGAAAAATCCCAAAATTAATTCAATTCTTTTCGAGTCATAGTCCGTCACTCGAGTCGGGTATTTTACACCTAAAAGACATTTTAATTTACATTCGATGTCTCTAATCTCCATTGCCCTTCTCGGTGGCCTTTAAATGACCCTAATTGAAAAATTGCTATGACTGATGAATATAATGCTCTTATTGATAATAAGACATGGGAGTTGGTGCCCCGTCCTTGTGGTATTAATGTTATCAGGTCTATATGGATTTTTGCTCATAAGGAGAATTCAGATGGGTCATTTGCTCGACATAAGGCGCGACTTGTGGGTGACGGTAAGACTCAGCAGGTTGGGATTGATTGTGGTGAGACGTTTAGTCCGGTGGTCAAACCGGCTACCATCCGCACTGTGCTTAGCTTGGCTCTTTCAAAGACTTGGTCAATTCATCAGTTGGATGTTAAGAATGCTTTCCTACACGATGATCTCAAGGAAACAATCTATATGCATCAGCCGTTGGGTTTCAGGGATCCAAACCGTCCTCATCATGTATGTTTGTTGAAGAAGTCCTTATATGGGCTTAAGCAGTCTCCACGGGCCTGGTACACGAGGTTTGTTGACTTTGTTTCAACTATTGGGTTCACTTACAGTAGGTCAGATAATTCATTGTTCATATACCGCCGTGGTTCGTCCTTGGCCTATATTCTGTTGTATGTGGATGATATCATCTTGACTGCCTCCTCCGATGCTTTGCGCCGCCTATCGCCATGCTCGGGCTCAATTTGCTATAAAAGACTTGGGGTTCTTTGAGTTATTTTTGGGGATTGATGTCAAACGTCATCCATGTGGGTTGTTTCGCTCTCAACCGGCATGTCATGCCGAGATCATCGGTAGAGTGGGATGTCATCCTCGTAAGTCCACTTCCACGCCGCTGATGCAAATCCAGTTGCGTCGCTAAAGAGTGCACTATACGAGGACACGACCGGCCCGCTATCGCCTGGCAGGCCCTCCAAAGAACTTACCTTTTCCAAACCGGATATTACATATGCGCGTTCAAACAGTGTGTTTATTCATGCATGATCCCGCAGTTGAGCACATGAATGCAATCAAACGCATCATTCGGGTATATCTGTGGGACACTAGACTATGGGTTGCACTCAGATCCTTCCATCTACATCCACACTTGTCTCTTACACGGATCTTCGATTGGGGTGGTTGTCCCGACACCGCATTTGGTCGACTGTCATCATCGATGTTCCTTGGCAACAACTTGGTCTCCTGGTCAGCAAAACGTCAGGCAACTCTATCACGCTCAAGTGCCGAGACAAAATATCGAGGGGTAGCGAATGTGGTCTCCGAATCATGTTGGCTACGTAATTTGCTTTTGGAGCTTCATTGTCCCATTCAGAAGGCAACCTTGGTATATTGCGATAACATTAGTGCCATCTACCTTTCAGGTAACCCAGTTCAACACCAACGCACCAAGCATATCGAAATGGACATTCACTTTGTCCGTGAAAAGGTTGCAAAGGGTCAAGTTCGCGTATGCCATGTCCCGTCTCGTTATCAAATTGCAGACATCTTTACAAAGGGTCTACCAGGCGTTCTCTTTGGAGATTTTAGGGAGAGTCTCGGCGTTAAGTAAACCGCCGCTATGATCATGGGGTGTGTTAAACAGAGCAATATACATGTGATATACACTGAATAAACAACAGTGTATATCACATGTATATCAGTGGACTAAAGCAGCAAGCAGCAGTGCATCAAGCAACTACGACCCAGTTAGGCCTCTCGGCAGTGGGCCTCCCTTAGCCCAGAAAGTCCAGCCCATGTCAGTATTTAGGGCAACAAAACAGTGGACAAGATTTGTATATTAAGGAAAATATATTGTGTGTATATGGTAGTATATTTGTTACCTAAATTAGGATATACACTTACCATAATTAGGATATACACTTACCATATTGTATAGTTAGAATTATGGTAGAAGAAGGTTTGTAACTTGTATATATATCTATTCAATCAATGAAAATAATCAAGGGGATTATTTCTTTCAAAAATGATGATGATCAAGATCCATGATATATTTATAATTTTTTCTATGATCAGGCCCGAATCATGTTGTACATGAGCAGACTCTGTAAGATTTAGTATAAGTGAACTAGATAAGACAAAAACTCAAGAATTCCTAATCATCTAATTCTTCTAGTATGAGACTTTTACAAAGTTTAATGAACTAGCAACAATATTGGAACATGTTCCTTTGATTTCGAAAACTTGGAAAACTATAAATTAGTATATGTCTAACCCATTTTTATTTATATTTGCCCATATTTCTACAAATTAAATATGGGTTGAAGCCCAAATTTTATCCATCTAAAATATCACTCAGTCAATCCGCTAAAATATGGACGGGTTAGGTGGATTAACGAAATATGAGTTCATTTTGCCAGCATTATTTGTCTGCAATGATACATGTAAACTAAACTGTTTATTCCTTTTCAAGAAATTAGGGTAAATTTCACAAATGATTACAATTCCTTTGCACCAAAACTATATAATTTTATTTTATCATTTAAAAGTTACAATACCATTACATTGATAACTAAATAATCACAATAGTCGGAAAATATAACTTTCGGTAAGCTTTTCATTTTAACTTTTTCGAAACAAATGACATTGAAAAACAACAATGACAATAACCATGAGAGTTTGAATCATTTGAGGACTTAGATTTGTCTCTCGTCTTAGGGGAAAAAAAATGGGCCGGCATGTTTTTCTCATTATTTTGCTGGTACTTAACTTATATATACTAATAATGGTAAAAATTAGTTCCATGCTTTCTAAATTTTATCCTAAAAAAATATATATATAAAAAGAGTAATGATTTTTTAAGCCAAAATCTTGTAGTGAATCTCCATTTGTACATTCTTTTCAAGGTTATTTGTTTAAAAAGTTTTGTTTTTTTAAATCCACCAGAAGCTTTATTTTCGAGCTATTGTGATCATTTTGTTACATAATATTGTGATTTTTAAATGACAAAATAAAATTATGTGATTCTGATACAAAAGATTTATTGTTGTATGACCATTTGTGAAAATTACATGAAAAAATAAAGTAAAAATATTTACCATGGTGGTCAAAGGAGAAGCATACATCAAAATATTTGTCATTAAGGAGATGCAAACCACAATGAACAATCGTGTTTTGTGAGTATGAATCATACTCAAGACTCGAATGACAAGTGAAATCATGAAGACTATTTCACTTAAGAATATAAGGAAAATTTTCATCCTATTGTTCCTTTCTAGGTACATCGAAAACATAATATAAAAAAAAGACTATCTCGACACCGAGCCCTGAAGCATGGGTCGTTAATACATAAATCTTGAGAGACTGAATGCAAGGGAGCTCATAGAGAACCCTAATACCACAATGCAAGAATGTGGCTAGGTATGGCATCAATATGAATTGTTCTACCGAGTTCTTCTTGATGATACTAATTGGCTTATGCCTGATTTTTATTTAAAAAAAAAAAAATAGAAGTTGTTAACAATTATATATTTAAGAGCTTTAAAAGTTGTAAAGATATTTATGTTTGATCCATTACCATTTTTAGATAAAATCTTTTGAGAATTTCATACCGTAAGCACTTATCTTTACTAAGTATTCATACAAATTAAAGAATTAGTCAAGAAACAAGGCATACAGTTACTGCATATTTAGAATACTTTATGGTGCAACTGCACACCAAATATTCTTAATGTACACGACTTTATTTTTTAATCTGTGTGCAGGAAGGAACTCGTGAATGCCCCGAAACGTATGATACATGTGCCTATACATGTAAGTATAACTACATATAATCTGCATCTCTTTTCTGCATATTTTGATTTGTTCACACCTGTTATCTGCATTTGTTTGTTTTGAGCTAATAAATCTCCAGTTTCTCAACTAGAGAGACTAGCTAGAGTGACAAAAAAGTGATGAGGCAGAGAGAGGCTTTGAGAAAAACTACAGAAATATAATTTAAGCATCTACTACGATAATCAATTCAAGTTCTAGGATTGTGGAATACTTTATCAAATTGTTGTGCATTAGTTTTGTGAGTGACGTGCAGGTTATGTGCATCTTTTTGAGTGCACGTTTAGTGTAGCTTTTCTGAGTGTGTGTGTGATAAATTAGTTGTAGAAGTTCAAATATACCTTAAGCGATTAAAAATATTTAAATTTTCAGATCGAATGCCTGAAAATGCATTATGTTAAGCACAAGTACTATTATTACTTGTCCTCTCAGTTAGTTTTTGTTCTCATTGAGCTTTTCTTTCTGCTATTTAACTCTTTATATACTTGTAACATATAACAATGAGAAGTTGATCGAGGCTGAACAATACTCCAATTATAGTAGGTATCTAAAATAAATAACTAAAGTTTATAGAAAGAACAAGATATAAAATTGAAGGAGAGAACTGTAGAGTAAACTTACAAGAATGTTAATATCAAATTTGGTCTTTCCTAAATACTCATACAAATTAAAAAATAACTCAAAAAATAAGACACATATATTGTATGTTTAGACTACTTTATGGTGCAGCTACACACCAAATACACTTACTGTACACGACTGTATTTTTATAATCTGTGTGGCAGAAAGGAACTCGTGAATGACCCGAAACATATGATACATGTGACTATATGTGTAAGTATAACTACATATAACCAACATTTCTCTTCTGCATTTCAATTTGTTCACATCTGTTACCTGTATTTGTTTATTTCTGATCTAATAAATCTCCAGTTTTTCAACTAGAGAGACTAGCTAGAGTGACAAAAAAGTGATGAGACAGAGATTAAAATATAATTTAAACATCTATTACAATAATCAATTCAAATTCTAGGATTGTGGAATACTTTATTAAATTGTTGTGCATTTTTGTGAGTGATGTGCAGGCCGTGTGCATCTTTTTGAGTGCACGTTACTTAGTGTAACTTTTGTGAGTGCATGTGATGAATAGTTGTAAAAGTCCAAATATACCTTAAACAATTGAAATAGTTCAAATTGTCAAAAATGCTTGAAAATGCATTATGTTAAGCACAAGTACTATTATTACTTGTCCTCTGAGTTAGTTTTTGTTCTCATTGAGCTTTTCTTTTTGCTATTTGGCTCTTTGTAGACTTGTAACATATAGCAATGAGAAGTTGAATGAGGCGGAATAATACTCCAATTATAGTTTTTTTAAACAAAATCTGAACAAAATTAATTAAACATAGCAAAACATCATAAATTTGATCAAATCAAACTAATGCAAGTTTATCTGATCTTGAATGTAAACATGAATTATAAATAAAACAATTAAAAAGAAAACTGAAATTCATTGTCAACACCAGGACACCATCGGCATAACATAACCTAACATAATATAAAATATATGAAAAACATTCACTACTACTAATCCTTTACTCATCTTCTGGTGGTGGCGGCATATTAAGGTCTGACAATTGATACCTCCATTCTTCTATGGCCGGTTCGGAAACATTGCGATCTGGTAGTACGTTGTGTGTTTCAGGAGGTACAAGATCAACATCAACAACTTTCATGTTTGGTTCTATTTGTGCCCGAAGATCAGCAAACTCCTCCCTGTTAAAAGTAGGAGAATGATACACACCTTTCCACCCACGATCTGGATGACAATTCATGTGTTCAAACAAGGCTTTGACCGAATCGAATACTTTTTGACACACCGAACATCATCTTTGCTCCACTGATACGGGTTTGGGTTTGGGTTGGGGTGCATTTGGCCTCACGTTACGAGGTTGGTCACCCTCACCTGTCCCTCTTCCTGACGATCCTTCACTTGCGGCCAACATGCTTCCTCGCTTCCTTTTTGACACACCGAACAACATGATTTTCTTTTTAACTTTTTCTAAACAAATGACATTGAAAAAACAATAATGACAATAACCACGAGTTTGAATCATCTAAGGACTTAGATTTGTCTCTTCTTTTGGGAAAAAATGGATAGATTATTCTCATTCATTTGATTTGTACTTAACTTATATATATATATACTAATAATGGTAAATTTTTTTAAATTTATCCTTATAAAACATATAAAAAAGTAATGAATTTTTTGTTTAGCCAAGAGTTTACGGTGAACTTTTAAGGGATAACATTTTATTTGAAGAAACTGATCAGCAAAAAGTACCGAGTTTTCTTCTGTTCAGTGATAGTGGGACCAGGTCGTCACACTTCTCGCCTCATCTAGCCCACTTGTCAAGACATTTGAGACACTTACATTACATAGCTTCAACACATGCGAGATATTCCTTCATCTCAATCAGGAATGAAGATTGTTTTTAAAATCCCACCAGAAGTTATATCCTCAAGCTATAGTGATCATTTAATTATATAATAGTGTGACTTTTAAGTTACAAAATAAAATTATGTGATTTTGATACAGAAAAATCTATTGTTGTATGACCATTTGTGAAATTTAACACAAAAAATAAGTCAAAATATCTACCAACCATGATGATCAAAGAAGAACCATACATTAAAGCATTTGTCCCTAAGGAGATGCTACCCACAATGACGGACCATATTTTATGAGTATGAACCACAGTTAAGACTCGAATGACAAGTGAAATCATGAAGACAATTTCACTTAAGAATAGAAGGAAAATTTTCATCCTATGTTCCTTATTTAGTACAATAGAAATACAACAAAAAAGACTATCTCGAAGCGAGCCCAGAAGCATTAGTCATTAATACATGAATCTTGTGAGATTTAATGCACGGGAGCCCATAAAGAACCCTAATACCACAATGTAAGAACGTGGTTAGGTATGACATTGGTGAGAATTGCTCGACCAGTTTCTTCTTGTAGATTAGCAAAAATAGTGGGCCTGATTTTTAATTTTAAAAAAATAAGTTGAAAGTTGTTAGCAATTATATATTGAAGAGAATTAATAGTTGTAAAGAAATTTATATTTCAGTTATTATTATTTTTAGACAAGTCTTTCGAGTAATTTTATACCGTAAGCACTTATCTTTACTAAATACTCATACAAATTAAAAAATGAGTCAAGAAACAAGGCACGCAATTGCTGCATGTTCAAAATACTTTGTGTTACAACTACACAAACTGAAATATAATTTGACTTCTACTACAATAGTCAATTCAAGTTCTAGGATTGTGGAATACTTTATCAAATTATTATGTATTTTGTGAGTGATGTGCAAGTTTTGTGCTTCTTTTGAATGTAGTGCATTTTCTTTGAGTTCACGTGATAAATAGTTGTAGAAGTTCAAATATATCTTGAACAATTGAAAATGTTTAAATTTCCAGAATTCATGAAATGCATTATTTTAAGCACAAGTACTATTATTAATTCTTCTCTCAGTTTGTTCTTGTTCTCCTTTAGGTTTTCTTTCTTATATTTACCTCTCTGTAGATTTGTAATATATAATAATAATGAGCAACAACTAAAAGTATATTCCAATCATAGTAGGTATCTGAAACAAATAACTACTGAATTTTACAAAATAAACAAGATACAAAGAGTAAGGAGAGAAGGTTGTGGAGTAAACTTACAAGAATGTAGTACCAAACCAGAGAAGGGCATAAACTACCTAGGTGAAGCTATATAGAAAGAAAATGAAAGAGAGGAGAACGACATGTACTCCCCATTCTTTTTTTATCACCTTCGTCTAATACAAATAAGAAGTAAGCACGAAACTTAACGGATTCACAATAAATCACAAAGCCGTTCAAGTTTGAAATGGACTTGATGTTTAAGTTTGCCTTGAGTAGATTTTATGGCACAACATTCCTGGATCATCATATATCTTAAAAGTCCTCTTCTTTGTTTGTTTAGGATCACATTATTTAAATACTAGTCCTCAGATTTGTTTTCCTGACATTTAGTTCATTTGACATTAAAATATTTGTGATCTTAAAAATAAACTATCCTCTATATTAAATTTGAAGGTCCTAATTGAGTACAGTTCTGGAAAAGTGATTAGACAGTAGTAGATTATCTTGATGATTTGAAATATAATAATTTTCTCCAAAATTGTGATTTTTAAAATAAACTGTTTGAAATAGAGTTTGGGCTTGGTCACCCTAATTTAAAGGGTAGTTTATTTTTAAAATCACAAATATGTGATGGTGATCAATACGAGTACCATACACCGGATGAAAAATAAAAAAACATAACAGAGAATGCCCTTGAACATTAGAAGCTATCTCTGATGCCTTGATAGAACTTCATACAAGAAATCCCACACAGTGAGGTCTGGAGATGGGTATGACATATGTGCAAGCTTGTAAGTACACTGAGAGCTCCTCATTTTAAACTTTCAGAGTTACAAATGCCTCAGTTCGAGAATGAGGTGGAGTATATGTCAAAGGTTCCTTATGCCAGTTCAGTTGGTAGCATTATCTATGCAATGGTGTGTACACTTTAAGATATTGCTCAATTTGTAAGTATGGTAAGCAGATACATGGTCAACCCTGGAAAGAGGCATTGGGAAGTTGTCAAGTGAATGTGGGAAATTGTCAAGTGAATGTTGATATATCTCAAGGGAGCTTCTGATGTTGGTTAGACTTTTCAAAAATGTGGCGGAGGTATTTAATTCTCGGTTTTGTGAATTTTGACTATCCAGGAATCTTGATAAAAGAAAGTCCACAACTAGATACATCTTCACTCTTGTTGGCAGTGCCATTAGTTGAAAATCGACTCTGCAATCGATTGTCGCTTTGTCTACAACATAAGTAGAATACATGGCAGTAACATAGGCAGTGAAATAAGATATTTGGTTGTAAGGTTTGGTGGCAGAATTGAGTTTGCTTCGGCAGGAATCATCTCTTAAATGTGATAGTTAGAGTGCTATTCATTTGATTAAAAATTAAGATTTTCATGAGCGCACTAAACACATTGATATCAGATTCTATTTTATTCGAGATGTTGTTGAAGAAGGAACTATCAAGGTCGCGGATGCTATTAGATATGATAATGTTTCAGACATAATTTAATTTAGAGAGTAGTTTATTAGGACCTTCAAATTTAATTTAGAGGGTAGTTTATTTTTAAATCACAAATATGTTAGGGTGACCCACTCCAAACTCCTCCCTATAAGAGTAGGAGGATACACACCTTACCACCCGCGATTTTGATGACAATTCATGTGTCCAAACAAGGCTTTGACCGAACTGAACCGAACACTTTTTTGATACACTGAACATCGTTTTTAATCCACTGGAACAGGTTCGGATTTGGGTGGGGGTGAATTTGGCCTCACGTTACGGGGTTGGTCACCCTCACTCGTCCCTCCTCGATCCTGACGATCCTTCACCCGCAACCAATATGCTTCCTCGCTTCCTTGGTGGAACGCTAGAGCAGCTGCTAACACCACCACTAATACTGGGATTATTGACGATCTCTGTGCTAGCGGTGCTGAAACCACTAGCACTCACACTAGAATTAGTGGAAAATCCAGTGCCAGTGGTGGTGGTGTTCGTCGGAGCCCTGCTAACGGGACTCCGAAAAGTAGGAGAAGGAGGAGAGGCGGGAGTAAACAACAAATAACTGCATTTTACAGACGAGAAGACTGCAGAGTAAGTTTACAAGAATGTTAATATCAAATTGGAGAAGAGCATAAACAACCTAGGTAAAGCTATATAACAAGGAAATGAAAGAGAGGGAGAACGACATATATCGTCTTCAGTGGTACATATAAATTAAACTGTTTATTCCTTTTCTAAAAAATAGGGTAAATTTCACAAATGATTTTAAAAATTACAATACTATATATTATATTGATAATCAAATAGTAAAAAAAAAATAACTTTCGGTATGATTTTCTTTTTAACTTTTTCTAAACAAATGACATTGAAAAAACAATAATGATAATAACCATGAGTTTGAATCATTTAAGGACTTAGATTTGTCTCTTCTCTTGGGAAAATATCGATAGATTATTCTCATTGTTTTGCTTTGTACTTAACTTATATATATATATATATATATATACATACATACTAATAATGGTAAAAAAATGACATTTTTTAAAATTTATCTTGATAAAATATATAAAAGAAGTAATGAATTTTTTGTTTAGCCAAGAGTTTATGGTGAATTTTAAAGGGATAACATTTGATTTGAACAAACTGATCAACAAAAAGTACCGAGTTTTCTTCTGTTCGGTGACAGTGGGAGCAGGTCCTCACACTTCTTGTTTCATCTGGCCCACTTGTCAAGACATTTGAGACACTTTTATAGCTTCAATACATGCGAGATATTCCTTCATATCAATCAGGAATCAAGATTCTTTTTAAAATGTCAGCAAAAGTTATATTTAGTTATTTACAAGCTACATTGATTATATAATATTGTGACTTTTAAATTACAAAATAAAATTATGTGATTTTGATACAAAAATATCTATGGTTATATGACCATTTATGAAATTTATCTCAACACAATTAAGTCAAAATTATCTACCATGATGATCAAAGAAGAACCATACATTAAAGCATTTGTCACTAAGGAGATGCTACTCACAATGACGGACTATATTTTGTGGATATCAACCACAGTTAAGACTCGAATGACAAGTGAAATCACGAAGACAATTTCACTTAAGAATAGAAGGAAAATGTTCATCCTATGTTCCCTTTTTAGTACAATAAAAATACAATAAAAAAAGACTATCTCGAAGCCGAGCCCAAAAGCATGAGTCATTAATACATGAATCTTGTGAGACTGAATGCACGGGAGCCCATACAAAACCCTAATACCACAATGCAAAAACGTGGCTAGGTATGATATTGGTGAGAATTGCTCGACCAATTTCTTCTTGTAGATAGCAAAAATCGTGGGCCGAATTTTTAATTTTTTAAAAATAAGTTGAAAGTTGTTAGCAATTATATATTGAAGAGGTTTAATAGTTGTAAAGAAATTTATATTTCATTCATTATTATTTTTAGATAATTCTTTCGAGTAATTTCACACTGTAAGCACTTATCTTTACTAAATACTCATACAAACTAAAAAATGAGTCAAGAAACAAGGCATGCAATTGCTGCATGTTCAAAATACATTGTGGTGCAACTACACAAACTGTAATATAATTTGACTTCTATTACAATAATTAATTCAAGTTCTAGGATTGTTGTCCCGATCCCTTTTCAGGAATCGTGATGGCACATACACATTTTCATCGATAGGCAAACCACTTCACATATACACAAAATAATATGAAAGAAATGCGAAATATAATCAAATACATCAATACACTCCAAAATTTGGTCTGTGATACTAGAGCACTAATGCGGAATACAAGTCTGAATGAAGGCAACATGGGCCAAAAATGAATAACAAAATTAAAATGTCTGACTACATCTTTCGAATCCAAATATAAAGACAGAGTAAGAGAATAAGCATCCAAGGCATGCCAGAAGAAGCATCCTCACTCTGGAACGCTGAAATTCACCTTCCCGGACTCACACTCGAGCTTGCAAACTAGTAGAGGGACCTGGATCTGCATTAGAAAAGATGTAGCAAGCGTATCATAAGTACACAGCGTACCCCCGTAGACATCATAGGCTGACAACGACGGAAGATATGTATAGAGATAAATATCAAGTTGACACTAGTTAATCCTATACTAGACAGTTCAAAAGTCCATATAAGTCACGTTGTACACATATCGATTCACTGATTCATCAAGTCACATTGTTCACATAAGGTTTTAATCACAGTCAAGTATAGTCAATTCATTCACATATACAAGGACCTTACTATTATATTACCCACGACTAGTATTCTCTTGTCCAAGTCGTATTCAAGCTTAACTCCACTTACCCAACCTTAACACATCAATAAACAAGTCAACACTTAGATCACAACAACCCTTTTAGAACGCTTTTCAAGAGTATTATACTTAGGCTAGCCATGACAATATTAACTCCTTTATATGTCTTAGCCTTAGATTTAGTTAAGTCTCTATACCATTACAATATGACACACATAGATCATTCGGCGCCTACTTTCCCAATAGCAACCCTTATTACAAGTTTCTTACTAGACTTAATACCCAATCACACGGTCAATTACCGAACAACACACAATGCTCATATTTTCTCTGGATCTAAACAATAATCGTGACCTATAGACACTTCCGACCACAATGTAGACATTAAAGACTTAGACTTACAAATTATGCCCACAAACTCATGCATAAGAAATCAAGCCACACATAGCAATAAATTTAATATTTATTCAAATGTTCACAAATTCATGTATCCAGGTATCCACAGTGACAAGCCTAATCATGGAAATCAATCTGATCCAATAGCATATATCCAATTATCCAGGTAAATCAGGGTTTCACCCAATTTCTAATAACCAACCATCTCACATTACTAAACAATAATTAATTAACAAAATGACATATATAGATGTATGTATGATATGAATGCAAATGCATATACCAGGTACTTTTCCATCAACCAGTATATATACTTTACAATGGTATGCCATATAAAAGTGACCCATAGGGAACCCGCAAAGTCCATATACCTCTCCGCTCGGGATAACTCATCGGATCACATAGCCTAGCTCTTGACTGTAATAATATCATGTTTTAGGCATATAACTCCGATCCATGCGTATCATCATATCCGTTGCGGCGTGCAACCCGAGACATTCATAATATTATCCTCATCTCAATGTTGCCAATAATATCATAAGTACCTTGCCTTTTTGGTCTCTTGGACCCATAATAATTTCATATTACTCTCATATCAATATCATCATAACCATGAGTGTATGAATACAAATGATAATATAAGGCAAGAAATTAGAACGTATGAGATGCAACCAATTATAGGAAATGAATAACACATGATTTCAGAGTTCACAACAATAATCCAAATACAATCAGGATATCATATTTAACAGTCCAGCCACAATAATCCAAATACAATCAAGATATCATATTAAAGCATGTGTGATGAATAAACACGACAATATCAAATATGGCGACAAGCCCACATAACAGTAGTCGGAATCAACTTAAGGCTGATTCCCCAAATCACCCATCAGCACAGTTCAACACCGATACCTACTCAACCATTCATCACAACCGTATGAGTGGTACCCCAAACACACCTAATACCCCTTAACATTTATAACTATTATGTACTTCTATTGGAGCCTTGAAAAACTAAATCGTAGCCTACCTCAAAGCCGAGCAGGTGCGCCAACAATCAAGCCCAGCGATAACCTTTCCCTTCTTTCGTGCCTCGTGATAATCGAAGTCTATTCTTGCATATACTACTCGTTAATGTATAAGACTTACACAAAATAAGGACATAACCTTTAACAAAGCAAGAACACAAATATCGACCTCGGACCCACTTTACTAAAACTCAAACTTTAATACTCAAAAGCCATTATTACATACTAGATAATAATATCCTTAAATTAATTAAAAATCTATACACATTGAACTTTCAATTGAACAATAATAAAAAAGCTCCAATTTAAAACCCTAGACTTTTTCCCAATTGAAAACAAGTTTCATAATTAAATTAAGCCTAAAAACATGATTATCTATCATCATCCAATCTTAATTCATAATAATAATATTTTTAATCCATAAACCTCCATTAAAATCAAACACATAACTCTCTTATTCTCATAAACACATGAAATTCATCTTCCTCAATTTAATAACATACTAAACCACCATTAAAGAGCTTAGAAGCATAAACTTAAGCCGTAAAAGGGAGAATATATTACCTCAAGGTTGAAAATGCTCCTCAGGCTCTGAAAATACTCCAAGGCAGCGCTGGTGTTGAGGGTTTCTATTTTGGGAAAAACATTCTGACCTAGGGAAATTTATAGGACACTTGAACAATACTTCTGCCCCAATGAAATCGACTCTGCTGAAGCGGACCCACTGCGGCGGACAAACCCCTCGCTGGGGTGGTGTCACTTGACACCTCAACCATCGCCACGGCGGACACGACTCCATGACAGTGGAAACCAACCATCTTCTAACTTTTGCTTCGGGGAGCCAACCTCGCAGAGACGGATACTGGTGCTGCCGTGGCAGACACCAGACACAATAAGGAAATCAACCAAAACCTCTATCAAACATCCGAAACACTCAGAAGACCCCCCGGACACAAACTAGACATGCTCGTTTATGGTAAATAGTGTTACAAACTCGCTCGTACCCTCAGATTTCACAAATAACTGAGCTAACACATACTTTTCTAAAGAATCATTTGAGAAAACCAAATATCCAAATTTGACAAATCACATCCAATTACCTCGGAAAGCAAACCAATAACTTGATTAAGTCATAAATGACCCTCTGAAACTACCAGTAACGACGGAACCTGAAAATGATCCTATGTAGCCAAATGTCAACTTTGAGTTAAACAATCCAACTCAAAGGTTATTAGTTTGTGTTTTTCATCCGAAACTCATATAAATGGGCCTCGAGATCCATTCCACCCATCCCTACACATCACAAACCCCATATAGAGTCTATGGAAAGGGTAAAAAAGTCAAGTAAGAATATTTAGCTAAAAACGACCGGACGGGTCATTACAATTGTGGAATACTATATCAAATTGTTATGCATTTTGTGAGTGATGTGCAAATTTTGTGCATATTTTTGAATGTACGTTTAGTGCATTTCTTTTGAATGCACGTGATAAATAGTCGTAGAAGTTCAAATATATCTTAAACAATTGAAAATGTATAAATTTCCAAAATGCATGAAAATACATTATTTTAAGCACAAGTAATGTCATTGCTTCTTCTCTCATTTACTTCTTGTTCTCCTTGAGGTTCTCTTTCTTATATTTGCCTCTCTGTAGATTTATAATATATAGTAATAATGAGCAACAGTTAAACTGTTTTGGGATCAACCAGTGCCTTCAGGGGTGTGTTCATGGTTAGAATCAGGTAATTTGGGCGGAGTCAGTTCAAATGTTTGAGGATCAGCTATGTAACAGGTCTTGGGTATAAGAAAACGGAAATTAAGATAGTGAGCTAAGTTATTGGTAATTCGGCTGGTAAGGTGAACGAATTGTACTGTCTGTGTAATTCTCTCTTGTGAGGACCTTTCTGAGACTAAATCTGAATTTTCCTAATTGTTCGCCATAGTTTCATACTTCTCCTTATCATTCGAGGATGAACGATTATTTAATTGATATATGATATAATTGTTGGATCTAATTGCAGTATGAGAAGTAAATAAATATTATAAGTGTTCGAAAGGATAAATAAACAGTCAATATTATAATTGCCACAAGCTTGTTGAGTCTTGAATCTTGATAACCTGAAATCAAGAAACACTAAATCTAGATTGTTACAACTGTGGTTGAGTCGAGAGATGACCCTCTGTCTTTAAAACAAAATTGGCCCGTATATATGCTTTTACATTAGCGGACAATAGTCTCCCAAGATAAAACAACAACTAATCAACACTACAAAGCAAATAGGTTGATTCTGACGAAGAAAACAAACACGAAACGACTTGCTGAAGAACGAAAAATTTTGGAGGAAAAGGAAGGAAAAGTTTCTGTTTTCTTTACAGGTTTTCTCCACTGTTCCTGCTCTCTTTTTAATCCTCCTCTTCCCTCAAACAAGAGTAAGGTCTCAATATATAGTGTTTAGGAGGAGGAGAGGTGATTAAGAGGTCCTTTAAGAGAGGTGTATTCATGGCCAGAAACGTTTCAAAAGCTTAATGCCACAAACTGTTGGCTTTCTGGCTGCACCATTCCTGAAACTCCATGGACCAAAGTAGCGCAGAAGCCCATGACCCATGACCCGAGACCGGACGGGCGGGCGGCGCGCGTGTGGGGCTAGCCTCGAACCCAAGCACACCTAGGTCCTCCCTCCTTCAAACACATGGGTTACCCCTTAGAGTACCAATCCCTTATCCATTTTTGAGGCTTAGAAAGAGAACAATTCTTCTTTTTTCCACCGATGTGGTAGATTTGTCCCACACTATATTTCCATGCCGCAAACACCTTACTTCGTGGACCAATATCTCTTTCATTTCTTAACAAAATTTGACGATCTTTGGCCCTACAGTCATCTACTCACTTAGTAGATTATGCACGTGTGAAGAGACAAAGCCTCCAACATGGGAAACCCTAGTGTTTAAGTCATTAAATATGGGTGGACTCAACCTCCCCACCAAAGGCAAATTTCCAACAATAATGACCCATTCCTTATCGTTCGAGGATGAGCGATCGCGATGGTCTAGCCAAGTTCGCGAGGCATTGGGTAGAGTCAATCTTGCGTTCGTGAGGCATTGGGTCGGGTCAGTCTTGTGTTCACGAGATGGTCTCGCGTTCGCGATGTATGAATGACGTCTGGGCAGATTTTAAAACCCCAAATCGTGTTTTGACTCCTCATTCTCATATTTTCCACTTAGAAGCTCGGTTTTGGGAGACACGAAGAGACTTTTGCAAGAATTATCATTTGGGTAAACAGTTAAAAGTATATTCCAATCATAGTAGGTATCTGAAATAAATAACTAATGAATTTTACAAAATAAACAAGATACAAAGAGTAATGAGAGAAGGCTGTGGAGTAAACTTACAAGAATGTAGTACCAAACGGGAGAAGGGCATTGACAACCTAGGTGAAGCTATATAGAAAGAAAATGAAAGAGAGGAGAACGACATGTACACCCCATTCTTTTTTTATCACCTTCGTCTAATACAAATAAGAAGTAAGCACGAAAGTTAACGGATTCACAATAAATCACAAAGCCATTCAAGTTTGAAATGGGCTTGATGTTTAAGTTTGCCTTGAGTAGATTTTATGGCACAACATTCCTGGATCATCATATATCTTAAAAGTCCTCTTCTTTGTTTGTTTAGGATCACATTATTTAAATACTAGTCCTCAGATTTGTTTTCCTGACATTTAGTTCATTTGACATTAAAATATTTGTGATCTTAAAAATAAACTACCCTCTAAATTAAATTTGAAGGTCCTAATTGAGTACAGTTCTGGAAAAGTGATTAGACGGTGGTAGATTATCTTGATGATTTGAAATATAATAATTTCCCCCAAAGTTGTGATCTTAAAAATACACTATTTGAAATAGAGTTTGGGGTTGGTCACCCTAATTTAAATGGTACTTTAATTTTAAAAACAAAAATATGTGATGGTGATCAATACGGGTACCGAACACAGGATGGAAAATAAAAAAATCTGAGAATGCCCCTGAACATTAGAAGCTATCTTCGATGCCTTCTAGAACTTCATACAAGAAATCCCATAGACTGGGGTCTGGAGAGGGGTATGACATATGTGCAAGCTTGTAAGTACATCGAGAGCTTCTCATTTTAAACTTTCAGAGTTACAAATGCTTCAGTTCGAGAATGAGGTGGAGTATATGTCAAAGGTTCCTTATGCCAGCTCAGTTGGTAGCATTATCTATACTATGGTGTGTACACGCCCAGATATTGCTCAATCTGTAAGTTTGGTAAGTAGATACATGGCCAACCCTGGAAAGAGGCATTAGGAAGTTGTCAAGTGAATGTTGATATATCTCAAGGGAGCTTCTGATGTTGGTTAGACTTTTCAAAAATGTGGCGGAGGTATTTTAATTCTCGGTTTTGTGAATTTTGACTATCCAGGAATCTTGATAAAAGAAAGTCCACAACTAGATACATCTTCACTCTTGTTGGCAGTGCCATTAGTTGAAAATCGACTCTGCAATCGTTTGTCGCTTTGTCTACAACATAAATAGAATACATGGCAGTAAAAGAGGCAGTGAAAGAAGATACTTGGTTGAAAGGTTTGGTGGCAGAATTGAGTTTGCTTCAGTAGGAATCATCTCTTAAATGTGATAGTCAGAGTGCTATTCATTTGATTAAAAATTAAGATTTTCATGAGCGCACTAAACACATTGATATCAGATTCTATTTTAATCGAGATGTTGTTGAAGAAGGAACTATCAAGGTCGCGGATGCTATTAGATATGATAACGTTTCAGACATAATTTAATTTAGATGGTAGTTTATTAGGACCTTCAAATTTAATTTAGAGGGTAGTTTATTTTTAATATCATAAATATGTTAGGGTGACCAACCCCAAACTCCTCCTCCCTATAAAAGTTGGTGGTGAATACATACCTAAACACCTGCGATCTGGATGACAATTCATGTGTTCAAATAAGGATTTGACTGAATCGAACACTTTTTGACACACGGAATAATATTTTTGCTCCACCGACATGAGTTCTGGTTCGGGTGGGGGTGCATGTCACCACCCAAATTACTATGTCATGCGGGCACCTACTTTTTTCACCTCGGTAGGCGAGCCCTCCCCTTAATCATCAATTCAACACAATAGAGTAAATAAAGAGGAATAAATAAAAGTCTAATTCATATCATAAATATCAAATGTGGAATACAACACTACCTAAGGAATTTGGTATGAATAATACAAGAGCTTCTAAGTATACAACAAGAGTAAAGTACAACCACAACCTAAATACAACGTCTGTTTAGAGTGAGAATCAAATAAAAAGTATAGATGAACTCGATGAGTTCCTGGAAAGCTAATCGAACCTCACTCACGAACCTGCAAAAATTCTACACCCCGAGAAGGGTGTAGCAAGAGTAGCATCAATACAAACACTATGTACTAGTAGGTATCATATAACATATATATAAGAAAGAAACTGAAGAATAGACATGCTCGCAATCAAGTACAAGTAATATTACAGTCCAAAAATAATCAGCCCTAGTCTAGAATATTCGGTCAGAATCCAAGAGATATGAAAATGAGGTAGTTACTAAGCACACCCATATAAGACTTGCAGTAAGGTGAATTACCCTGGATCTAAGTAGTCTACAGTCATAACCTAGGCTGAATCTCTAGTCTTTGAATCCATCAAACTTCTAAATAAGAGATTAACAAGTAAACATCATCTCAAATGAGGTAACAATTAAGGAATCAAGGCTGAATCACATCACGCAATACAATGAAAACAACAACCAGAATCAGTAATATGAGTGGATGTAATATGAATATGTATATGATGCAATGCAATGGCCAATGTAACCTTCTATCATACATACATGCTCTGGGCGGAAAATATCATCATCCTAGCAGCCATGATCCACGGGGGACTCGCAAATTCTTGTACCAGTCACTCCGTATCACTCGGCCTAAAGATAACACTTCCCATCGAATACTCTGCTAGCCATCCCGTATCACTCAGCATAAAATGGCTACGCAATCAATATGTAATAAGAATCATTGTTGTTTCCTTCTCATATATCACCATCACGCTAATCACATATAACATTAATATATCATGGAAATGAGTAGGTCTGGCCAGTGGGCCGGGACAGCCCGACCCCGACCCCGACCCCGACCCGACCCCGACCCCGCCCTTTTCCCCCCATTGCAAAAATGACCGTTGCACCAACGACCATTTTAGATTATGGCCGTTGGCCAACGACCATTTTAGGCCCCTCCCCCAACCCCCTACCCCTTAATATTTATTTTTAACCCATAAGTTATTATATTTACACTTTAACCCAATTTTCCAACTATAAATAACTCATTTTCTCTTCATCTTTCTCACAAATCTTCCTACAATCTCTCTAATTTATCAATATATCTCTCTACAAGTCTACATTGTTTGCTAAATATTCAATTTTATTTATTCATTTGGGAATTGGGAGTGAAGTTGGCAACTAGCTTGAGGATCTTCCATTGAGCAAAGTTTCAATTTTCAACCTCTCGATTACACGTCGACGTTACGTTGGCGTTTGGTACATTCGTTCCTTCATTAAATTATTATTGTCTGTTTATTTTATTTAGATCACTTAATTTTATTGTCTTTAATTATTTATTTATTCATTATCATAATTAAAATGGAAGGATTAAAAGGTATGTTTAAGGGTAAGGGTAAGGGTAATGGTGCTTCTTCTAGTAGGGGCAACCAGGGCAAGGGTACTTCTTCTAGTCATCTTATTCCTACACAGGATGATTTTGTTGATACTCAACATTTTCCTACAATACCATTAGATTTAGACCAGGAGCTATTTTCTGGAACTCAAGAAGACTTTAATTTAGACGATGATCTAGATGATATACCCACTAATGTTGATGACAACACACCCACTAGTGCACCTTCAACTGAAATACCTCCTATTCCCCCTAGTATGAGACGAGGTCCAGCAAAACGACCATTAAAATCAGATGCATGGACATTTTTTGATAGGGACGTAGAGAATCAAGTAGCCATATGTAAAATTTGTAAAAATGTTTTAAAATTTAAAACTGGAAAAGGTCACGGTGGGACGGGGGGTTTAATTAGACACGTAGTAAGTGCTCATCCAGCTAGGTATGCCCAATACCAGGCTTCAAAACCAGGTGCGCAAACGCCCGCTCCATCGGGACAAGGTTCACATACTGATACTGTCCCGGACCAAGTACAGGGTCAAATTAACCCTATGACGGGGGGAATTGTAGGCTCTAAATACAATAAACATAGAGATAGGGAAGCAATATCAAAATTAGTTGTTGTGGAGGGTTTGCCTTTTTTCATTTCCTTCATCTCCCGATTTTATTCATTACATTAGAGATATATATAATCCTGCTTTTAACGGTTTTCCTAGATCAACTGTTAAGAGAGATGTATTTAAATTCGCGCATGAATATCAACAATATTTAAGTTTTTCATTATATCATTTTAATGGCAAAGTATCTATCACGTCTGATATAGGTCGTAGTACTAACAACCATGATTATTTAACTGTAACTTGTCATTGGATAGATTATAAATGGTCTATGCAAAAACGTATTTTAGCGTATAGATATATAGATGATAGGCACACTGGTACTTTTATTGCAGAAAATATTTATCAAGTGTGTGATTATTATGGAATTACCGATAAAATTATGACTATTACATTAGATAACGCTTCTAATAACAATTACGCAATTACAATTTTAAAAAATAGTTTAACTCCATCTTTTCCAAACCATTTTCATATAAAATGTGCGTGCCATATATATAACTTAATTGTAAAGGATGGTCTATCACTTTTTGAAGACATTCTTAGTAAAATACAATTTGCTATAAACTTTATTTTTAAAAGTAATAAAGTACAACGTAGAAAAGAATATAAAAAATTTTGTCATGATTGTGGACTACCTTTTAGAAAAATTCCACAAGAAGTATCCACTAAGTGGAATTCTTTATACGAGCAACTACTTGTTGCTTATGACTATAAATTACCTATAACTTTATTTTTTAACTCTCATAATAAAAAGCCAGCTGATATGATTTTAGATAGTGATTGGGAAAAAATTTCCGAACTTATTGTATTTTTAGAGAAATTTTTTCAAGCAACAAAAGAATTTTCCGGTATATATTATCCTACTATTTCAACTATGTTATTTTATATAACTCTAATATTTTTATTACTTAGTGAATATATGGAAAACCCAGCTTATAAGGCAGCTATTAAAAAAATGTTTCTCAAAATAAAAAAATATTTTATTCCTATTCCCTCTATTTATATTATTGGTTCTGTATTAAATCCTACTATTAAAATAGACGATACTAAATCACTAATTGAAACTATTTACGATTGTATAGAAGTACTACCACCTCCAAGTCCCAAAAATCTAAATCACCCACCACCTATTGAACAAACTAAAGAAGAAGTATTGTCTAGCGTAGAACACCAATGCAAAAATATATATAGATTTTATCAACAAGAAAATGCTAGTAAGTTACCAGCTTCCATACCATCTTCTTCATCTTCAACACAGCCTCACAAAGACATCTTTGTTTCTGCGGCTAGTATTGAAAGCCTCGTAAATAGAATGTGCGGTCGCATACCTCTACTACTAACCAAATTAGCGAGTTGGATATTTTTGTTTTGCAGGGTTCTGCATCGTATCAAGAAGTTATCAATGAAGATGGACATGAAGACTTGTCAAATCTTGGAGGGAATGAGAAGACCTTTCCGACACTTTCATTGATGGCTCGAGATGTTTTGAACATTCAAGCGTCGTCAAGCTGCGTCTGAAAGCTCTTTTTTCCGCAGTGGATATCAAATAGGAGACCACAGACACTCATTAGCCGGAGACAGCTTGGAAATTGCAGTATTATTCAGAGATTGGATACGAGCGGAGCGGAGAAGGTGCGGTCAACCGGAGATCAACGAAGAAGATGATGAAAACTACAACGAAGAAGATGATGAAAACTACAACGAAATCTTAACCGAAGGTAGTGGAAGCGACGTGGATCAATTTGACCAACAAATACCAATTCCAACCGAAGAACCACATGAAATCATCAAGCAATTAGAACAGGTTTTTTTTGAGAATGTAATTTTTTTAATTGTAATTTTATTATGTAATTTGCAACTTTTGGACAACACCACAAAGTTGCAATTTAGATTTTAGACAATTGTATTTGTATTACAAAAAAATCATATGTCTATTAAATAATATAAGAGGCACAAAAACAGCCTTGGGATGTTTTTATTACACTATCTTGTTTTGTTTATTGAGTTTTTTTTATACATATGTTATTAAAAAAAAAAAAAAGGAAAACCCGCCGTATCCCGCCCCGCCCCGAGCCCGCCCCGACCCGATACCGACGGGATCGGGATCGGGACGGGACTTGCTCCAGTCCCGCCAGACCCGACCCCGCCAGAGCCCGCCAGACCCGACCCCGCCCCTTCTCCCGTCCCGCCCCGACCCCGACCCCGCCAGACCCGGCCTGCCAGACCCGAGCCCGGCCCACTGGCCACTCTTGGAAATGAGTATGAATGCATGTATGAATATCAAATTATGCACTAATCATGAGATGAATACCATAAAATCATCAGTAAATCAATTACCAATATGATATTATTCCCAAATCTATACAATGTCACGTCCAGAACACTTTTCCTTTGGACCACATTGGTAACCACAATTATACATATAAGAGAGGTCATGCGAAATAAGCACGTAACAAACACCATAATAGAAAGCCTCAGATGTTTCACTTTCCCTCTTACCATTATTAATGTCAAATCACAGTTCACAACAAGGATCCATGTAGTATGTGTATGAATGATATGCATGTATCAATCTCAAGTGTAAATCATAATCAAATTCCAATTGTGCCACTCATGGACACATATCACATTATTAGTATCAAGTCAAGTCTGTTTCTCTATCCATGATAATACCAAGATGAATGATAGTCAAATATATCACAAGTACGGTATGTCAACTATGTACAAGTCTAATTATCACAAAGAGGCAACAAGTCACAAACAATTAACAATACCCAACCTAAGTATTTCATCCCAACTTCATACCCTAAAGCTTACATGCTTTCTCCAACAGAACCTAACTACACATATGCTTCGCTAACCGAAGTCTAATCAGAAAGTAAGTTGTAACCTACCTGGAAGGCTGAACATGCGCCGTGAACTATCCAACTCGAGCTTTCTCCTCCCAAAATATCTCAAAATGAGCAGTCTAACAATTATGAATTTTATGTTAAAACAAGATTCGAAGAATACCAATAAAAGTCTTAGGAATGTTTCGGGTTGAAAAGTTAGTTAGAAAACCCATTCCCCATCTCGAAGGGCAAAATAGTCATTTTGTACATAAATCAGGTTCAAGAAGTTGAAAACATTCTTCTAGGAAGTCATACGAATCCAATGATACCATATAACCGTACGAAAAAATAAAACTAAGACACGACCCAAAAAGTGACCCCGGGCTACAAGGGCAAAATCAAAACTTTAAGTTGGAAAAATAATACTTATACCCCAAATAGTCATAACCGAATGTTTCATGGGTTTTCATTACCACTTAAGCCCCCAATTTCAAGAAAATAGTCAAAATTGTTCACTCAAAACCCTAAAATCAAATCGTTAGAATTTGAATCGAATTAGAAACTGGTGTTTGAAATAGTTTACCCAAGTATTTAATAAGGATATTCTACACAATTTAATCTTGGTTAATCAAGAAAAATCCATTTCTATTATTTAGAGTTCATACCCATTAAAATCCCTCATCCTAGGTATGGATTCTAGCATAAAATACTCAATAATGTAAAAATATAATCCATAAAAGGATGATAAAAGGCTTACCCCACGAAGATTCTTGAAAATAGGACTTGAAATTTCTCCAATCCGAGTTCTAGAGCTTAATATATGATGAAAATGGAGTCCAAATTGGAATTCGAGAAAATGGACTCCTCTTTGCGATCACGATCTGAGACCACGTGATCGTGAGGGTCCGACCCGCAGAGAGTCATGATCACAAGACGAGGCTCGCAACCGCGATGAAGCACAACTACACACCCATTGACACGCGTACGCTCGGGACTGTGAGGGGTCACCACGCGATCATGATGTCCTGCCCCCCCACTGCTCTCGCGATTGCGCCACATTCTTCGCTATCGCGAAGAAGGAAACCAGAAACTTCCTATTTTTTCTTAAACTTGGTTTTAACACCCAAAACACACCAGAAACCTCCCAGACACAAACCAAATATGTAAACTGACTGTAAACAGTACTACAAATCCACCCGCGCCCTCGGAATTGCCAAATGGGGTTTTGTTGACCAAGTCAACCCCCAACCGCCAACCATAAGACAGAATGCCCTAAAGTCCTTGAGAACCAAACCGAGCATGCTTCCAGGACTAAAGTTACCTTTCGGACCTAACAACATCATCAGCATTCTAGTCCGGACATGACAACGCAGAAATCAACTACTAGTCAAACTGTTTCCAATCAAAACAAGCTTAGAGACTTCTAATCCTCAATTTCAACCAAAACACAGATAAGAGATTATCGGAAGGATATTTTTGGGAAAATTAAACAAAAGATTAGTAACAACGAAATAGGTCGTTACACTCTATATTTAATTGATAATCCAATAGTCACAATAGTCGGAAAAAATATAACTTTCGGTATGATTTTCTTTTTAACTTTTTCTAAACAAATGACATTGAAAAAACAATAGTGACAATAAACATGAGTTTGAATCATCTTAGGACTTAGATTTGTCTCTTCTCTTGGGAAAAAAATCGATAGATTATTCTCATTGTTTTGCTTTGTACTTAACTTATATATATACTAATATTGGTAAAAAAATTACATTATTTTTAAATTTATCCTGATAAAATATGTAAAAGAAGTAATGAATTTTTTTGACAAGAGTTTACGGTGAATTTTAAAGAAATAATATTTGATTTTAAGAAACTGATCAGCAAAAGTAGCGAGTTTTCTTCTGTTCGGTGATAGTGGATGATTTTAAGAAACTGATCAACAAAAGTAGCGAGTTTTCTTCTGTTCGGTGATAGTGGGTCCAGGTCCTCACACTTCTAGTGTCATCTGGCCCACTTGTCAAGACATTTGAGACACTTTTATAGCTTCAATACATGCGAGATATTCCTTCATCTCAATAGGAATGAAGATTGTTTTTAAAATCCCACCAGAAGTTATATTTTCAAGCTATAGTGATCATTTTATTATATAATATTGTGACTTTTAAGCTATAGTGATCATTTTATATATTTTCAAGCTATAGTGATCATTTTATTGTATGTGTAGGGTTTTTGTTGGGTTGTTCTACGCATCGGATATTGAAAACTTGTTTCAAACCCAAAAACGTAGAACTGTTTGACTATAGGGTAATTTAAAATCGTAAACATAAGACTTGAAAGGTACTTACATGTTTATAATATCTAGAATCTTTATCAACTGTGGGTACGCACGCAAATGCCCTTTCGATTGCAAGCTCCAAGCTTCAATGTATTCCTCCTTTGGAAAGCTAGGAAATCCGACAGAGGTTTGAGAGAGTGTTTTGATTCTGAGTCTCTAAGACTTAGAATAATGATATGAAAATCAAGTGTAATGAATAATGAAGTGTAGGTTTGTATTTATAGGTGAAAAATTAAGTCAAACCGGATTAGGGTTTGATCTTGGGCATGACCCAAATTTTTTTAGCACATTCTTAATTAAATCCAAAATCCAATTTTGACTTAATTAAAACAATCATCATTCATTTAAATATCTCGATTCTAAATGAAATATTTAATACTCTCTCAATACATCCTTAGATCGAAAGGACAATCGACATAGTGTGACCCTACATGCCTTTTCATATCGACACTAATCAAATTAAGGTCTAGGCGGAACTCCTAGACGGCGCCGCAAGACGAACTCAATATGTGAAGTACGTTTACATGAATTCAGTAAACGTAACCTCTATGTGGTAAGATAAAATCCTTTCATTTACGATACACTCGATCAAGCTTAGGATTTTCCAAGTGTCTATCCAAATGGCTTGATCATTATATCTCATCTATATTGGTTGACAACAAGACCATATTCTAGATATGTCTATTGCGTTGGCCAACGACTTAGTCAACTCAATATCAATGAGAAGCTGAGTGTTCTCTCGAATATACATTCGAGGAATGAATCCTAATCTTGGCTCAACTACCACCTTTAATCCACATCGTAATGTACCCAATACAAGTCGTATATCAACCCATAAGACATTTGAGCTTAGGATAGGATCAAAGTATATTACTATGTAGACAAGGTGTGTATTGACCTCAAGTCTAAGGACTTCTATGTTCCACACGTTGATCATACTTTAGACATGTATAACAAATAATATATCAGCAGGGTATACCAATACTTCCAAAGTATCCATATGTCCATCACGAGTAGCCATTACTCGTAGCAGGTGAGACATACTACATCCTCTAAGGAAGTGATGCAGACCACATATTGACTTATCACATATCTTCGATATCCTATTCTTGATGATCATTAGTCGAGGCTATTTTAAGAGTTATATTATAATATTAATATCTTACATTATTAATAACAACGTAACCTCTAGGGATGCATATTATAGAATATTATAAACAATCAACTAATAATTCAATAATTGCAAATGCCAAAATTTTAATCTCCATTAATAATAATACGAATGTGTATAAAGTACATTTGTCCTAATACAGATTGTCTCTAGGACATAAATATACTTTCAATCTCCCACTTGGCCTAGAGCCAATCTCCAACATATCTAATGCCTATATTCTCAAATGACCATTATGCTTGACTAAGCTTAATGGTTTAGTGTATGGGTCAGCTAGATTATCATATGTGGAAACATAGTCTAATCTAATCTCTTCAGTCTACACTATCTCCCTGAGTATGTGGTACTTCCTTGGTATATGTTTTTTTCTATTTGTTGATCTTAGTTCCTTAGCCTGTGCAATCACACTAGTGTTGTCACAATAAATAGTTATTGGACAACTGGCACTCAGAACTACCCTTAGTTTCTTGAGGAACCCAGAAATCGCGACAACTTCTTTACCAGCTTCTGATCCAGCAATGTACTCAACTTCTGTTGTCGAATCAGCAGTTGTAGCTTGTTTGAAACTTTTCCAGCTTACTGCTCCACCATTGAAAATGTATGTGTAACTTGATTGAGATTTGTAGTCATCAACGTCTGTCTGAAAGCTAGCATCAGTGTACCCAGTACATACTAGCCTCTCTTGTCCACCATAGACTAAGAAATATTCTTTAGTTCATCTAAGATACTTAAGAATACTTTTGACTGCTTTCCAGTGTTCTTCCCTAGGATTCTGCTGGAACTTTCAAGTCATACTAAGTGCAAAGGCCACATCTGGCCTAGTACAGGTCATGTCATACATGATCGATCCTATAGCCGAAGCATATGAGATCCTCTTCATGCGTTCAAGTTCTATAGTATTAGAAGGACTGTCATTCGTAGATAACTTGATGCCTTGTCCCATAGGTAGACCGCCTTTCTTGGAATTTTCCATAGAAAAACGTCTAAGCACTTTGTCTATGTAGACTGACTATGACAGGCCTAACAATCTAGTAGGTATATCTCTATAGATCCTAATTCCCAGAATGTAGCAGGCTTCACCTAAATCCTTCATCATGAAGGTACTGGACAACCACTCATTGACTGACTGTATGAGAGTCTTATTATCTCCCATTATCAATATGTCATCTACATATGTAATAATGAAGGCAATACTCCCATAAGACATTTGAGCTTAGGATAGGATCAAAGTATATTACTATGTAGACAAGGTGTGTATTGACCTCAAGTCTAAGGACTTCTATGTTCCACACGTTGATCATACTTTAGACATGTATAACAAACAATATATCAGCAGGGTATACCAATACTTCCAAAGTATCCATGTGTCCATCACGAGTAGCCATTACTCGTAGCAGGTGAGACATACTACATCCTCTAAGGAAGTGATGCAGACCACATGTCGACTTATCACATATCATTGATATCCCATTCTTGATGATCATTAGTCGAGGCTATTTTAAGAGTTACGTTATAATATTAATATCTCACATTATTGATAACAATGTAACCTCTAGGGATGCATATTATAGAATATTATAACAATCAACTAATAATTCAATAATTGCAAATGCCAAAATATTAATCTTCATTAATAATAATACGAATGTGTATAAAGTAGTTTTGTACTAATACAGATTGTGTCTAGGACGTAAATATACTTTTAGTATGATCATTTGTGAAATTTATCTCAAAAAAATTAAGTGAAAATTATCTACTATGATGATCAAAGAAGAACCATACACTAAATCATTTGTCACTAAGGAGATGCTACCCACAATGACGGACTGTATTTTGTGAGTATGAACAATAACTAAGACTCGAATGACAAGTGAAATCATGAAGATAATTTCACTTAAGAATAGAAGGAAAATTTTCATCTTATGTTCCTTTTTAGTACTATAGAAATACAATAAAAAAGACAATTTCGAAGTCGAGCCCAGAAGCACGAGTCATTAATACATGAATCTTGTGAGACTGAATGCACGAGAGCCCATACAGAACCCTAATACCACAATGCAAGAACGTGGCTAGGTATGACATTGGTGAGAATTGCTTGACTAGTTTCTTCTTGTAGGTAGCAAAAATCATGGGTCTAATTTTTAATTTTAAGAAAATAAGTTGAAAGTTGTTAGCAGTTATATATTGAAGTGCTTTAATAGTTGTAAATAAATTTATATTTCATTCATTATTATTTTTAAATAAGTCTTTCGAGTAATTTCATACTGTAAGCACTTATCTTTTACTAAATACTCATACAAATTAAAAAATGAATCAAAGAAACAAGGCACACAATGCTGCATGTTCAGAATACTTTGTGGTGTAACTACACAAACTGTAATATAATTTAACTTCTATTACAATAATCAATTCAAGTTCTTTGATTGTGGAATACTTTATCAAATTATTATGCATTTTGTGAGTGATGTGCATCTTTTTGAATGCACGTTTAGTGCATTTTGTCTTGAGTGCACGTGATGAATAGTTGTAGAAGTTCAAATATATCTTAAGCAATTGAAAATGACCAAATTTCTAGAATGCATGAAAATGCATTATTTTAGGCACATGTACTGTTATTACTTCTTCTCTCAGTTAGTTCTTGTTCTTCTTGAGGTTTTCTTTCTTATATTTGCCTCTTTGCAGATTTGTAATATATAATAATAATGAGCAGCAGTTAAAAGTATATTCCAATCATAGTAGGTATCTGGAACAAATAACTACTAAATTTTACAAAATAATCAAGATACAAAGAGTAAGGAGAGAAGGTTGTGGAGTAAACTTACAAGAATATTGTATCAAATCTGTTAAATAAAGAAGTTAAGGGACCTATATGTAATATTAGAAAGTCAGTTAGTTTGCATTAATTAGAGTTAGTTAAGTTTGGTTAGTTGCTTAATACACGTGATTAGTCATTCTAACAAACTATATAAGCTGTACCAACATATTTGATGTATATAAGGAGGGGTGTAAGTGGGTAAGTGGATCGGGGCTTGGTTGTAATTGGGTCGACCCGACATTGGGACTCAAAAGTGGGGGTTCTCGGCTTATTGGCTACTGCTGGCAGTGTGGTGTTTGGTGGCTGTTTCGGGTGGCTTTAGGGAGAATTGGGTTTAGGCATTTTATGGAGTGGTAACAAGTGAGTTGAGGGTTGTTGTAGTGGTCGGGGTTCAATAGTTTGATGGTGGCAAGGTCTCGAAAACTGGCTGAAATAGTGAGGTATCAGTATTTCGAAAAAAGTGGCTTAACTAACGAAAGAAAGATGGAACCAGATACATTCTTAAAAGAAAGTGCTTAAGCTTTTATTTAATAGAATACAAGGAAAGGAAAAACAAACAAAAGAAAGAAATAAAAAGAGTCTGCTTCCTTTATCATATATATGAAAGGGTTGTTTCAGTGGACTGTTTGTGGTTGTCGGGTTAGGACGAGAAGTTATGGGTGGTTCCGGTCAGTGACTTTTAGTGAGGATGTTTATGGTGTCTTGTAGGATGTGGTGGTAGAAAGAATGAAGTGGTTTGGGCAAGGAATGAATACGAGATGCTAGGTGCAAACCCGAGTACAAACCAAGTGTTTAGGACGGTCGATATGAACAAGGATAATGACACAAGGGTTTTAATACTCGTGTCGACACCAATATGAGTTTGGCCAATTGGACAAGGACTAGACTAGGGTTGCTAAGTACAGGCCCGTGAATAAGCCAAGTGAGGGTGGCCGGTAACCTTAAGATAGACCCTAGGCTTGGGTTTGGTTGGATCACACAAGTTCCAACGTCCACCTGCACCAAGGGGGTTCCTTAAGCTTGAGTTTGATTAGATCACACAAGTTCTAACCAAGACTTACGCCCAAGAGACCTTAGTTTTGGTTCAACTAAGTCACACAAGTCTTAGCTAAACTTACACCAAGGGTTTGGTTCACACAAGAACCGAAGGCCCACACAAGGACCAATCTAAGGTAGACAACACAAAAGTTGAAACTTTAGAGTATGAGTAAAGCTCAAGTTTATATTTCAATCAACAACTCTGAAATTTTATATATCCTAAGGCTCCTATTTATAGTAATACATGGACCTTTCAAGAAGTCAAACTAAAGGACATAAACTACTTGGATTTTTGGCCAAGTGTGGACAAATGGGACAGGGTTCGTCCTTGCTTTGGGAGCAAGGTGCTTCTCGACTTCAACTCCACAAATGGGAAATGTTTGGTTTTACTTGGGGATAAGGTTGAACTCAATCTCTTTCACACCCCTTTGTGGTTCCCATGTAGAAGAATTGTATGAACTTGGTTCTTCAAAAATACCATCTTCTTGGAATTTTTATGGAAGCTTCAATTCCTTGCATATATGCCTTGGTGAATGGAAATGGGAGAACATTTCGACCAACTCTTCATCTTCTTGGTGTATCCAAATACATGGATGAATTATCCTCTTGGAAACATCATCTTTTAGACCATTCTTGTCCTTGCCATCTTGTCACTTTCGGCCAAGTTATCCACTTGTCCTTGCCATCTTGTCCTCTCGGCCTAGTCATCATTTTGGAAGACCTTTTGGCCTAGTCACCTTATTACAAGGCTTGGTCATTCCTTCCTATTACATGGCTCATTAAATGTGTCCTAAGAAGAACTACGAACTAAACTAAAAAATAAAAAAAAAGCTAAAAGACAAACATGGTCTCTGCCAAGACCAACAAGAAGGCCGAATAAAAACATGTTTCTTAGATCTTCACGTGATAACTTCAGCTCCACTCCATTTTCCATGCCATTTTAAGCATATTATAATCGGATGATCAACCATCTTTGGAACTTCGAGCTTATCTCCTCGACGATCAAATTGGAACTTTGAGTTCACACTTTTTTTTACATCAATCTCCCCTTCTTCAAAAGAATTTGTCCTTAAATTTATGCCATTTTTAATGTGGTAATAAGCCTTCAACAACAAGTGTTGACTTACCACATTCATCATTGGATAAGTACGGAAGTTTTATTTTGTGGGCACCTTCCTCGAAACTTGCCAAATAAGGATCTGAATACAAGATAAATGGTTTTGACTTCACATAATGCCTATGTTGGATCACGGATCCCATAAGAAATGCTGCCTTTCCATAGGTAGAAGAATAGCGTCGTGCACCACTCAATTTTATGCTAGGTCATGTGATGGATTCTTTTCCTTGAGTCAAGCCGACACCCATGCCAACTCTAATATCGCGTTCCACTTGAAATAACATGTTATGATTCGGAACAGGGGCATCAAGAGTACCAATATCCCGAATTGAAACGACGAGGGTAGGAACTCACACAATTGCAACTTCTTGTACTCGTAGGCTTGGACCAATTCCGGATAGTTTCCACCATGCATGGATTATCGTACGTGCCTTTGGATGAGGTTACGTACCCCATGAATGGTTGGTCAACCAAAAGAGTTTGGAGTAATTTGTGCACACCACTCACGGAATAGATTAGGACATTCTTCGGATACATAGTTACCACACAAGCATACTTCTTTAACTCGCCACACAAGTCTGCAATATTTGTTGTCTCATTGGTCTTGTGACAAGAAATGAAGCGGACCATCTTTACGAATTGATCCACGGCTATCATGAAAGATTTGTTTCCCCATTGTGCTCGCGGTGATCCTTGGATAAAATCCAAGCCCACATCTCTCCGTAATCATTTCGGAATCCGCAAAGAAGTATCCGACCCTTGGTGGGAAAAACCTTTGGCCCTTTGACCAGTGGAACATTCATTTACCATTCCATACATATCCTCAAACTCGAGATCTTGTTTGTGGAGCTCATTTAGCACTTCCAATACCATCGACCTTGGTCCAAGAATGATCAACATCATTTGACTTTGAAGAAATGTATCCGCCGCTATAACGGGTTTGTCATTTTCATGTCTTGTGGAGGATGTGGGAGCTTGTAAGTATGCTACCCAATTAGCAAGCCTCAGATTCAACTTATTTTTCACCACATAATATTCTGAGTCGTAGGTAGAATAAGGAATCCGTGTATCACACAATCTTCATTAGAGGAATCCATGGATTTTTTGTTTCGAAGTAAGACGACTCCAATGTCACATTCAACTCCAATATTCAGAATAGGGGTAGTAAGGGCCCAAAAGTTTTGAGTAAATTGATGAAGAAAGGACACCGAATCACGAAAACCTTTTTCCACACTTCCATTCGACTATTCGGGCCAATTCCGGAGATTTAACTCCGTGGATGGAACATTATACATGCCGTCGGTCATGTAACCCGTGAATTATTGTAGTAATTGTGCATGACACTCACGGGAGGGCTTGGAGTGCTACATACTCCAAATGGCATCACAAGCCATTCGGACAAGCCATGCTTAGCGTTGGAATCCAACTTACCTCCTTCTCGGCTTCTCATTTGGTAGTGACCATTCCTTAAGTCATCCTCGAAGAACAACTGCATTCTATTCCCTTCACCCAAGAGATCTTTCAATCTCGGCATATGAATTGTGCACTTCATAGTGAGGTTATCAACCTCTCGGCAACATGCATGCCAATTCTCTCCCGGCATCAACAATGCGAGTGTTGTGTAGGGGCTAAGGCTTTTTCGGTCATAGCTTCCGTCAAACAATTCTTGTTCTTGGCCTTGCAAGTCCTTAGGTTCTTTCGGATGGCATCCGTGGTCTTGGTGATTAGATAATGAACTTCTTGAAAATAAATCAAGAGCAAGTTCACCATCTTTCTTCGGTAGTGTTCCGAATGCAAGATCATTCGGACATACCTCCTCCAAGAGTTCCTTGAAGTCGGTATCTATGGCACTCCCCTTCTTTGACTCTTTATCTATCTCCGGTGTATCAAGTAAGGGGGTCTCATTTTCTTCTTATTCTTCAAGTAGTATGGGTTCCTTAATAGGAAAGGAAAATCCACACTCACGATACCCTTCTCTAAGCACGCCCCGGGAATTAGGACATTCACTTATAAAGTGTCCTAATTAATGACATTGGAAGCACTTCTTTTTTATTTTATCTACCCCTTTTGTAACTTTGAGACTTACGTGGCTATACAAAGGGTTAGTAAATGAGGTACTACCCCTTTCTACCTTTTTACTTTTCTCTTCAATTTCTTGGCGATACAAGGGGTTGGTAAAAGAGGTACCATCATTTTCTTTAATCTTCGTGGGCGTTACATGGTACTTTGGGACACTCTTCTTTTCGAGCCTTGGGTTGTTTTATACAACCCATGGCTTGTCATTTCTTCTCATGGTATGCCCCGCAAGTTCCCTTTGCAAGGCTTGCACACGTTTTACCAAAAGGTCACTTATGATCCTCCTTAGTTCCTTTCTTTTTATTTGAGCGATATAGTCAAAGTGTGGTACGGGATGACCTTGATCTGATACCAATCTAATGTATATAAGGAGGGGTGTAAGTGGGTCGGGGCTTGGTTGTAATCGGGTCGACCTAAAATTGGGACTCAAAAGTGGGGGTTCTTGGCTTTTTGGCTACTGTCGGCAGTGTGGTGTTTGGTGGTTGTTTTGGGTGGTTTTAGGGAGAATTGGGTTTAGGCATTTTATGGGGTGGTAACGGGTGAGTTTAGGGTTGTTTTAGTGGTCGGGGTTCAGTATTTTGATAGTGGAAAAGTCTCAGAAACTGGCTAAAATAGTGAGGTATCGGTAAGGGTTGTTTCAGTGGACTGTTTGTGGTTGTCGGGTTTGGATGAGAAGTTATGGGTGGTTCCGGTCAGTGACCTTTAGTGGGGATGTTTATGATGAATTATGGGATGTGGTGGTAGAATTAATGAAGTGGTTTGGGCAAGGAATGAATACGGGATGCTAGATCCAAACCCGAGTACAAATAAAGTGTTTAGGACGGTCGATGTGAACAAGGATAATGACACAAGGTTTTTAATGCTTGTGTCGACACCACGATGAGTTTGGCCAATTGGACGAGGACTAGATTGGATTTCTAAGTACAAGCCCGTGAACAAGCCAAGTGAGGGTGGCCCGTAACCTTAAGATAGACCCTAGGCTTGGGTTTGGTTGGATCACACAAGTTTTAACGTCCACTTGCACCAAGGGGGTTCCTTAAGCTTGAGTTTGATTAGATCACACAAGTTCTAACCAAAACTTACACCGAATGAACCTTAATTTGGGTTCAACTAAGTCACACAAGTCTTAGATAAACTTACACCAAGGGTTTGGTTCACACAAGAACCGAAGGCCCACACAAGGACCAATCTAAGGTAGACAACACACAAGTTGAATACTTTAGAGTATGAGTAAAACTCAAGTTTATATTTCAACCAACAACTCTAAAATTTACAATAGCCTAAGGGTCCTATTTATAGTAATACATGAACCTTTCTAGAAGGGAAACTAAAGGACACAAAATACTTAGATTTCGGCCAAGTGTGGACAAGTGGGAAAGGGTTCGGCCTTGCTTTAGGAGCAAGGTGCTTCTCGGCTTCAACTCCACAAATGGGAAATGGTCTGGTTTTACTTGGGGACAAGGTTGAACTAAATCTCTTTCACACCCCTTTGTGGTTCCCAGGGTGAAGAATGCATGTACTTGGTTCTTAGAAAATATCATCTTCTTGAAACATGTTTGGAAGCTTCTATTCCTTGCATATGTGCCTTGGCCGAATGAGAATGAGAGAACATTTCGACCAACCCTTCATCTTCTTGGTGTAGACAAATACATGGATGAATTATCCTCTTGGAAGCCTCATCTTCTAGACCATTCTTGTCCTTACCACCTTGTCACTTTCGGTCTAGTTATCCACTTGTCCTTGCCATATTGTCCTCTCGGCCTAGTCATCCTTTTGGAAGACTTTTTTGGCCTAGTCACCTTATTACAAGGCTTGGCTATTCCTTCCTATTACATGGATCATTAAATATGTCCTAAGAAGAACTAAGAGCTAAACTAACAAATAAAAAAAGAAGCTAAAAGACAAACATTGTCTCAGCCAAGATCAACAAGAAGGCCAAATAAAAACATGTTTCTTAGATCTTCACGTGATAACTCCAACTCCACTCCATTTTTCATGCCATTTTAAGCATATTATCATCGGATGATCAACCACGTTTATAACTCCGAGCTTATTACCTCGAGCATCAAATTGAAACTTTGAGTTCATGGTAATTTTTACAGCAAGATCATTGAAATCAGTTTTGATATTTGAAATTACGATACCTTCTTCTTTCTTCCTCTCCTAATTGTTAATGTTCATATGCATGAATTCATTATATTCTTTATGGTATCAGAGAAGTGCTGAATCAAATCAGCAGTATTCGATCTAAATTAATCATAATTTACCTTCTGTTTCTTATTTTTGATGGTGCAATTGTGATCGAACGAAATCATATAATCGCAATTATGATTTCTTCATTTTTTTAGTTTAATAGTTAAAGATCTCTGTTGAATTCACAGTCAATGGAAAATTAAAAACAGTAAATCAAAGATTTGATCAAAGATGGATACAAATGGTTCACAAATCAATGGAAATGCATAAAACTTACAACATGCTGCACCTACTGCACAACCTATCGATCATAAGCATCCATTATATCCCTCTTCAGCCAATGTAAATGGTGTTTCTATCATATCTTGTCAATTACAAGGAAGTGAGAATTATGTTGTATGGAGTAAGTCAATAAAATTACCTTGTTAGGAAGAAATAAGGTAGGCTTTGTTGATGGATCATGTAAGAAGGAGAATTATCCGGTAGACCAATGAAATGTGTGAGAAAGAGTGAATGCGATATCTTGGTTAATGAATGTTGTAGCTAGCAATTTACTAGCAGGTGTTGTACATGCTTCTAATGCATATGCAGTTTGGGGGGATCTTAGAGAGAGATTTGATAAAATAGATGGTTCTAGAAGATATAATTTGCATCAAGAGATTGCGTCTATAAAACAAGGAGTAGACTCTGTGTCTGCCTATTTTTCAAAGTTAAAAGGATTGTGGGATGAATTTGAGTTAATGATGTCCTCCCCTGGATGTAATTGTGACAAGTCAAGAGAATTCATTGCCTATTTACAATGGCAGAAGCTATATCAATTCTTAATGTGATTAAATGAGACATACTCCCAGGCAAGAAGCTAGGTCTTGATGATGATACATTTGCCTATGGTTAATCAAGCATATTTCATGATTATAGGAGATGAGAGTAAAAAATCAGTAGCACAAGCTAATAGTGCTACATGTCTGTTAGGAATGACACCTAGTATGTCTGATGCATTGGCTATGTACTCCAGAACCGGTGGTATTAAAAAAGAGAAGAAATATTATAATCCCAACTATAATCCAAATGCATTTTGCAATCATTGTAAGATGAAAGGACATTATGAGAAGGATTGCTATAGACTAGTGGGTATCCACCTGATCATCCTAAGTTTAATGAGCAAAAAAGGAATATTTTCACGACTCCTTTTCAAGAGTCATGTTTGCACGTACACATTTCTTATCGGTAGGCGAGCCACTTCCCAATTTATCAACAAAATCAAGAAGAAATGTGGAAATAGTACTATTAAGTAAGCCATCTCATATTTCTGTAAAAAATGGAACATAAGTTTGAATCATCAAATACAACCCCCCGAGATTTGGTCATTAATACAAGAGGGATAATATGGATACAAGTTAGAATAAAAGACCACATAAGCCAAAACTGAACTACATAGTCGGAAAATTTGAATCGTGTCTGTTACTGTTCGCTTTTTATATGTGTTAGTGTACAAAAAGCTACTAAGAATTTGGATGGTGGTCCAAATTGGATAATGTATTTAGAGTTGCCACTTAATTTATAGGTAAATTAGGAAAATCAGTGTGTAAGGGTTTATTCAAATTCCTTTGAAATATCTTATTTAAACCAGAGTCAAGGTAAGTGTTCTGGTTATCTCACGGGGAAGGTGTTAGCACCCCGGTATTATGGATTCGTAGAATACGTTTGACCTACCGGTTCTATAGCATGATTTTAAAATGATAAATCTGTTTAAGGTTCAAAATCCGCAAAGTAATTGTCATTTTCACATATTCAAAAACTCAAGGTTTTGTTTAAAACATAGAGTTTAAAAACTTCCGCCAAAATGATATGCTCAAGATATTTAATCAATTTAGTTTTCGGACTAAGAACATCCAAAGATGAATTTTTCATAGAACTCCACATTTAGTCAAACTATTTTGATTATTTTAACTTGCATCTTTTTGGTTTAAAATCTTTTTCAAATCAAAAAGTGGTATAGTCCCCCTTAAAATATCAAGTTTGGTTTCATGCTAATGAGATGAAAAATAGCCTTTTTATTCCTTTTAGCAAATTTTACTTGTAATATGTGATAATTAAATTTTTTATTCCAAATTTTACAACTAATAATTCTTTTTTATTAATATGATATTTTTTCTCATTTTGCTTCCACGTTCCACTTTCATATCCACATATCAATGATTTTTCTTTATCTATATCATCTTTATCTTACTTAATATATCAAAAAACTAAAAATTCACAATACAACCAAATTTTAATATTTCATTAAAAGATGAACATAAAAAAATAGCCTCCTTTAAGCATACCATAGCCCAAGTCAAAACCATATTCTAACTTTCCAAAACCTTTACCTTAACTCAAGCCCAAGATAGATGTTTTAAGTTGTCCAAAATCATTTATCCTATTTGGGCTCAGCCCGGACTATTAATTTAAAATATTTTGTCTAGGCCTAGTTTCAATTCATTAGTCCAAATCATGTTTTCCAAGCCCTAAAATCATTTTTTTTACACTTATTTGAAAACCAGCTTTATTTCCAGGTTTTTATGTACAAGAAAAGTTCATTTATTGCTCATTTCCAATTTTATAAGTCCTAAACACCTTATGCGATCTAACTAAACGACATATATATCATTTTGCCTATCCTAGATTATAATCATAATAAGTTCCAATGCTATGAAAGTATTTATTACAATATATATATACACACATAACTGATGATATATAAAATGAAAAGGGTGATAGAGTTTAGGCTGGTGGCCTACTGAAGCCCATCAATTGGATATTTTTATTCATAGCTGGGCCTTCAAAGCAAATATTAGCTTCCCTTACATTCTTTTTGACCCAAATGTATACGATTGGACCTCAACTCAATCGGCAGAGTGGATAAGGAAGTGGACTCATATGGACATGCGGTGAGGGCCTTGTGAAGGTCCATCTCGGCGTAATGCAACCATTGAAAGCAAGCAAAGGGGAAAGAGAAGGCCCAAGTTAGAAAACATCTAGGCTTATCTAATGCAAATGGAAACTAAACTAAACTAAACTAAACAACCCATAACAAGAGTAATTTAAGCAAAACACTTGGAAGGCTTAAACCATTTATTGGCACACAGAGGGGAAGAAAATGCTGGCAGCGGGTTAAGCCGAACTATAATAGATTTGCATAGAGAGTAAAGAAATATAACAAGAAGTGGGCCATGCCCAACACATGTGCACAGAAATGACAAACAAGGATGGTATACCAGATATACATGTCGATATACTATAGATAGTAACATATTTTTTTGACTGCATATAACTTGTATATCAGAGGTATAACACAATATTTTTTCTTTGAGACAAGCACAAAAGAAAGAAATTTAAAGAGAAGGATCAATTATAGCTACATATCATAAATGTATATTAATGTTTCCTAATCAAGTTCATCTCCTCAAACTCCAGTTCATGGTCCTAAGCAGTGAGCAATGGCATCATGCACAGGTAAGGGTCACACTAGGATGTAATATATTTCCTATAGCTAAAGCAAATAACCAACCTATGGTCTAGTACCAAGAAACATCACATGCAAGATGGCAAGTTGAACAGAGCAAGTGTAGGCAAACATGAACTAAATCAGGCACTAAGCAACTGTTAGAGTGTAAGTCTTTGACTGAGAGTATTTAAGCAATATGTGAAGATGTACAGACTTAGATTAACACTCAGATACTCCTTAGCTAGCATGCAAGATCAGTTGATTCAATACAGAAGTGAAAATAACCTTATATTCCTCAACTAAATGTACATATGACATATGAACCAAAAGGAGATCAGAAGAGCAATAACAGATACCCTCATCCAAGCAAGATTGACACACATTGGGTCATTTGAATCCTATTGGGAACATGCTAAAGAGGGAAGTAAAGATAACTAGAATAGTCAACAGATCACGAGGGCAAGTTCTTGTTAAATCAACATGAATTTGGTTAAAACTGGACCAACTGAATTAAGCTCTTGACACATAAGTGCCATTTCACCCTAAACATGGAAGCTAAGTGACATGATAAAGTCATACACAACATGTTTAAAGCAGATAGAACCTCAAGAACCAATACACACCTTTTGAAATGAACACAGAGCCATAATCATGCTTATTCAAACAAATCAGTTTTGAGCTAACATTATCTTTGAACACATCTTAGGTTAATCAACCTATATTGAACTAAACCAAACCAATGTTAAAATGCTAACCATTTAAACATATTGTATGTATTTGAACAAACCTTAACAAGGTATTAATCCAACATTAAATGATTTGCATGTGCATATAATCAACTTTGAACCAGCATATTGAGCCTCATACATAACCAACATCATGCTTAACAGTTTGACAAAACTTAAACAATAGCCAGTCCTAGCTAATCACTGGTAAACACATGAGAGGGGCTAAGAAGGGCCTAAACATGCCAATAATATCATCATAAGTAAACAACAATAACCAATATGAGCTAAAGCAGGCCTAACAGTCAGCTTGCCAAATCAGACAACCACTAATCATGCTTGGCAGTTAACTAGATAATCCCAAACAGTCACTAACACACACTAGACATACCTACACTAACTTAATGACCTCAACAATTTCTAATATGCTTATGACCTATCCCAACAAACATGAACAATACCTAATCTCACTGAACATGCTTACTAACTAGTCTAATGAGCATAAACGACCATCAACCTAATTAAACATGCTTGACAATAAGCCAAATAATGATAAACAACCATTAAACGTGCTTTATACTTCAACTATTGAACATAAACCATATCTAACATTAACTGACATTCTTAATAGCTAGACTAACAGGCTCACACATCAACTAGTAGCTTGATAAAAACACTTAATGACTCAGAATAATCAACATCTCCACATCATGCATGGTAAATAGTCTAGCAGATTCAGGTAACACTTGATATCATCTAAAATATGCTCAAACCTAAACTACAGACCTAAATAGCAACTAATTTTAAGCTAAACACACTTAACAGATGCATAATTAAATCACACAAACTACATAACAAAAATTAAATAACAGAGACTAAAAGGAAGTGAATTTACCTTGTGTAGAGGTAGCCGAAAGGTCGAATTGGAGTTTGTTCTTCACTTTGTGAACCTCGAGCTCACAAATCACACAAAAAACGAAAGAAGTTTTAGTTGTGAAGGACGAATTAGCTAGGTGTGGGTTCCACCAAAGGGCTTGGATCCCAAATTAAACTTAATTAATTAAATTTAAAATTCAATTCAACTCTTAATAATGTAAAAGCCAAGAATCAAATTTCCGACCTCCAAATTATGGAGCAAAGGTCTGTATTTATAGGGTAAGTATGAAACCTATCAGACCCTTATGAACATGTGTGGGAGAACCATATTTGGGGGAAAATTTCTCCCAAAAAACTTGGGAAGAGTGTTTGAATCTGACATTGCCGAGAGGTTTGGCATGAAAGAACTACTTGAGATTGTTGGGTTCCAAAAATGGACTCATCTCTTTGTCCCACCGGCACCTAGCATTTATGAATCAGAGGTGGCTGAATTCTATGCAAAGATTTGCTATACTGATGATCACACTTTGATTTTGTCAGTGCATGGGACTAGCTTTGAGTTAGATGAGTTTAAACTTGGAGAAATTCTGGAAGTCCCAACTAATTGGCTGAAAACAGTGTCTGGAAAAAGGCGTTTGAAGCCTCTATGAATGTGGTTGTGAAAATGAAGGGGTTTTCTACTAGAGCAAGGCTCTTTAAGAAGGAGCTTAAGACAGAGAATCAACTTGTGTTTGCACTTGTCAATAAGGTATTGCTTCGAAGGGATGAAGGACGTTATATTGCTTCCATAGCATGCCTAGTCCTTCTTGAGGCTCTGTCAACCTTTAAGCCCATCAATCTTCCCGCTCTTATGATTGAGCACATCATCAAGGTTGTTAATGCACGAGAGGGCAGACATGGTCTTCCATATGGCTTCCTCTTGAAAAAGTACTTGTGCATTTCAAAGTCAAAACCGAAAAGGCTACCATGGGCACCAAAAACATATGTTCACCATGTGTGCCAAAGAAAGGGGTGTTGGTAGCAACTCTACTATTTCGACTCTGATTGAGGCTCAAGAGTTATCCACTACTGAGATTCAACGGCTTAAGGTTGAGAATACTCTCCTCAGAGTCCAACTGGCTAAAAAGGCACAAGAACCTAGTTCTCGTGGTGCTGTGGAGGCTGCAAATGCTGAGAATGAGAAGTTGCCGGCTGAAAATGAGAAGTTAAGATAGAACGTTGACGAGCTTCGCGATCAAATGCTCCAAGACCAGCGCACTAACAGTGAGCGAGTGGATAGACTCCTCAAGGCTCTGGCCCCTGCTCCTTAATCTTCCTTCTAGCCTATTAAGGCTTTGTTTTTAAGACCAGATCATTCTTCCTCTTTAAGTCTCATTCCTTTGATCCTTGTTTTTATTTTCCCTAATTACATTGGTACAGATAGCAGTTTATAATCATGTTTTGTTTTGATTTGGCAACTATGTTTTTTCTAAATGTTATATCATATTTGGGAAATTACTCTATTTTATGCTTTGATACTTGCTTGTTTGTTCATGTTTCTGCTCATGTTGTGTTGGCCAAGTGGCTCCGAGTTAATGTCGCTGAACTTCTTTTTGCTTATGCCACATTGATTACTCTTTTCAATGATGCCGAAAGAGGGGAAATAATAAAGGGGAATTGGAATTGATATGCATGATGTGATTGAGGGGGAGTTAAGGGGTAAAAGGTTGTTGTTTTGATTAACATGTTGTCGTGTTTGAAAGATATGTCTGATCTGCATGGGGAACAAGTTAGGAACCTAAACCTAGTTCTCAGGAGGAATAATAATTTTGTATTTGTCATCATCAAAAAGGGGAAAATTGATAAGTTATGTCAGCTTTTGTTTTAATGATTTACCAAACTTTCGAGGAACCGGATAGGGACCTAGTATGCGATCCGTTCCCTTGGTTATAGTACAGTCAATTGTTACAGCTGTAAAGTGAACTATTTACTGGCAGTAGTACAGCAGCGCTGCTGCAGTGTGCTAGTGGCCAAAACCAAGGGATGAATTGTCCCTATCTCTTCCCACATGCTCTCTAATATATATATATAACATGTTACAAGATTTAAGACAACACTTGAAACCAAAAATCACTTGTGCAAGTTCAGCCGCCATAAGTTTCTCTAAGTGCTTCCAAGAACAAAGCTTTTAAAAACTGAAGGACCAAATCCCCACACTAAAGATGTGTAAGTCCATTAATTTATTTTAATTCTTTGTCATTTTATTTTTCATTGTAATCCTATACTACTTTTAAGAAGTGACATAGTAGGACAGATTTCAACCTTTGTTGGTTTGTATTCTTGATTAGAGTTAGTCAAGGTTTGTAGCTTTGCAATAAAGTTGTTGTAAAAGGGCTTACAATAGAGGTATTGTAAGGGGTGAGGGATTAATAGCTTAATTCCTAGGTTGCAATAGGTTGTAATATGATGTTGCTCAGTTAGTGAAGTTGGAAATCCTACTTGGTAGGTCGTGGTTTTTAACCCCTTGAATAAGGAGTTTTCCACGTAAATATTGTGCGTTATTTACTTTATGTTTTACTTGATGGAACATATACAGAACCTGATTCTCTATATTGTTTGATGGACTCTTAGTTTCTGTCAATTATTTTGAGTAAAATAGTTATACTTTACCTTTTAGTGACACGTGATGTTAGGCATGATGATATCCTAATCCTTCAAGTGTTAAGGAGTAAAATGGGGTTTACACTTACAAATATTGTAATAGTTATATGAAATGTCTTACATCATTGCCAGTAATGAAACAACATTGACAAATGCAAGTTCAATAGGATTTCCTTCACCTGCAAATTATATTGTATAAAGGTCGATGATTCTTTTATCTATGTACGATATAATTGGTTGAATTCTATTCCAACAAGGAAAACTTCTAAAAGTGTAGAAGCTAGAATAGGAGGTCCTACTTCTTTGTGGTAAAATCCTGTCTATGCTACGCTACCTACTTCTTTGTGATGCGAGAGCCTTGCAGAAAACCAAACCTCTCTCCGTCTGACCAAGTACTTTATGCTTTATTGGTAGGTCAACTTAAGTTAGGGAGCAACGTACCTTAGTTCTTACTAAATTTTGGTTTGTCATCTCCATATTTATAGCTAGAGCTTGGTAGAATAAGAAATTAATTTCCCTTGCTGTCAATTTCTTATTCATTCATTGTGTTTGCATTGTGCTCTTTCTCATCTTAAATTATAACTATTTCGAATGTTATGGAAGATAAAGAAACACCTCCTGAGCAAGCGAGCAAAGGAACTTCATTTATCTGAACCGAATGATAAGGGCTTAAAGTTAATCATATCATGACCAACCTTGCTCTTTGGTCGACTAGGAGAATCATCTCAAAGTATGTGGCAACAGATTAAGCATTTATACATTGTCTCCCAGGATCCACCATAGGTTGGGTTGAGAGTCGTATGATGGGTGAGTTTTCACCCAGTGTCCAGTACCCCATGGCTATATTGGGGGCCGGACTTACCCAAAATTCGAATCTGAGACCTCTTATTAAGGATAGAAGGATCCTATCCATTCCACTATAACTATTGGTAGTGTTAGGAAAATAGTACTCCAAATAAGGAAATAACTCCAACAAGTGATACTCCCCTCATTGTTATCATTTGATAGAATTTTTAAGAGAAGGAATATCTTTCATTGTTTTTCTTTTTTTTGGTTTGAGAATCCAACTACCCTTGATTTGATCAATGAGTAACCTAGAATTGCATTAATATCAGGCCCAAATGGATAAGGAAGAAAGAGAGATTCTTCATTTGGAAAACAGAAGATTATATTAAGAGAATGTGCAAATGTGTTTCAAGTTGAGGAATCATTTTTGTGCTACTTGCAAGTTGCAAAATGACAATGCTAAATTAAGAGAAAATGCCAACTTCCATTAACTGTTGATTGCCTATGATGCTTCGGACAAAATATTTGCCGCATCTATGTCGGATCTTTAAAAATTCACTACTTTTAGAGGATTCAACACGCATCTTGCAAGAATTTGGAAGAGTTTGAGCATCATAATTAATAGTTTCCTTTTTTTATACATATATCGTTCATAGGTTTTTCCTTGTTTTTCTTTTTCCTAGAGATTATGATGGGATCCAAAATGACTGAACGTTTAAAGGAAGACTGTGAAAGGTACTTGTTACTACTCCAACAAGATCATTTGCATCACTACAATGATTCAAGTGGTTTAGATCTGGAGCTCAAACTGGGATGTTCTCACAATTCTCCAAGATTGAATTAGAACTGACTGAAGGTCAATATATTTTAATCTTTGATGGTTGAAAGGATGAATTATGGATTTTTTAAGTTGTTGAATTGTTTTTTTTGTTTGTGTATGTTCTCCCAAGTCTAATCTAGCAAATATTTAGAGTAAACACCCATCTTTGTAGGGCAGAGGTTCTAATTTGGAAGAATATAAGTTTTTTGTATTGATAGTGTTAAATTCAGTTGAACTTTTATGCATTTCAATAAATATCTCTTGTAAACAATTACTATGCTCAACTAAGACAATGGTAGAGATTTTTTAAATATGGTCATAACTTATTGTCTCCCTCCTAATTGATTATTAAATATGATATGTTACATGCATGTCTTGCACATCAATAAATTCATGAATTTGAGCTCCAGAGAAAGATATCTTTTCTATGACTTCCACTTTGTTAAACTTGCTTTATTATTGGATACAAGGAACTGCAAGGGGTACCTACTTCCTACCGTACTTTTGTTTCTGGACTAAATGCCACTAGGTCACTCCTTTCTTTCATCGCCATAAGGCCACTCTTGTTAACAGAAGAAGCCCATATAAAGGTCGCAACACCTAATGACGCCACTACTCAAATAGCCTAGGTGGCTTATTCTAATGTTAATTCTTCCTCCAATGTGTCCTCTCTTCCTTCTCAATAGGTTGAGATGGATTTGCAAGAGCTTGCAAATGAATTAGATTTGTAAGATAAGGAAATAGAGTTAGACTTAGAGGTTGTAGGAGTGGAGAATTTTACCCGAAGTTATAGAGTAGGAGATGAGCTTGAATAGGTACCAACATATTTGGGAAATATCTTCGTTGGTTATAAAGTCGTGCGCGAGACATGTGCTGATGCTGAGATCAATGGATTTTAATAACGAGAAGTTGTAGCTGGCGGCACAAAATTATATTCCATTAGATTTTGATGAGAAGCATGTGGAAACAAAGAAGGATATGGAAAGAAGGACTCCACAAATGTGACATTATAATTCTATTTGTGGAGGGATTGAAACATTTAAAACCTATGTGTCTCGTAGAAGTTTCAATAAATATGCATGGTTTTGATCTCAGATGAAACTTATTAGAAAAAATTGTTGCAGTAAGAGGATAACAACGACATCTGAAAGTCTTGAACATGCTATAATTTGGACTTAGACCAAATATATTCATGAGGTGAATGAAAATTTAAAATGGGTAATGGTGTAATATTTATTAGAGTTACATCAAATAGGGAAGCATCAACCTAGAAGGAGAATGGAACAGACGCTTGAAAAAGAAGGTGGCGAATTTTACTATTGACATTCCTATGTTTACGTTCGACATGTCCATTTTGAGCAGAAGTGTACAGAAAGGATAGTCGATGAATAATATCATTTTCTGTGAAGAAGGAATTAAAATTGGTATTATCATATTCTTTACCACCATCAGATTGAAAATATAGCATCTGAAACTATTTAAATGATTCATCTTAGGGAAGATACTATACCCCAATAACGGAAATCCATAATCTATCAATATGATTCATTTATAATCCATCAATGATTACTTGAAGGCTATTGAAATTATTCATCTTAAGTAAACCTAGTACTCAATTTACGATAGTCTAAAAGCTATTATTATAGTTTAGTTTACATAACGGTGGACACCCCGATGACGATAATCCAGAACTCTCAATATGATTAACCTTAAGCAACAATCTATAACCTATTAGCGGTACTTTGGAAACTATCAACATAATTCAACTTACGTAGGATACTCTAACCCCATAATGGTAAGCCATAAGTGATCGATGTCATTCTTCTTAGCTAGGAACTATAATCCATCGACAAAAACTTAAAGCTATTGATATAATTCATCTTATGTAATGTACTATTACAAACCTTGCATGAAATTCTTTGAATTTATCATATGCTTCTGATTATTCTCGCATAAGATAAATCCACGGATATTTAGTAAAATCATCAAGAAATAAAATATAATATCGAAAATAAGAATTGGAATTTAAAGGGGCTTGCCAAACATCTATATGAACTAAAACAAAAGGATATGTTGCATTACTTGAAGAAGAATCAAATTGAAATCTTGATTGTTTACCCAGAAGGATAACATTACATGAATTATTATCAAAACTGGAACTGCAGCTAACTAAACTATGACGTGCTAAGGCTGCTAAAGAGCGGTGGACAGGATGTCCAAATGCCGATGCCATAGAGAAGATGAAACAATATTGAAAAAATACACGAGGAGAGGATATGGAGAGCAGATAGAGGGATATGTCATTCTTATAGTGGAGAAACACTTGATTGGTCCTTTTGTCGTTAACAAAGAAACCAAAGTTAGTAAACTGAATGAAACAACCATTATCAACATCTAAAGGCTGGATAGATAAAAGATTTTTCTTGAGTGAAGGAACATATAAAACATTATTAATGTAAAGGGGTCGGGACAAGGTACAAAGCACAAATTGACCAATGGAGACAATAGGCAGAAGATTTCCATTACCAACCATGACCCGAGATGAGACATTATAAGAAGTAGAAGAAGACAAGAGAGCAATATTATACGTCATGTGCGTGGAATCACCAGAATCAGGATACCACACAGGTGGCTGGACTTCCTCCACGCTCAAAGCTGCAAAAGACTTAGGCAAAGTATTTGAAATAAAAGAATGATTAAACCTATTTTGACATTCTAAGGCAGTATGGTTGTAGTGAAAACATATCTGGCACTCTTTTGATAGAACAAAGGGGGAACGACCAAGAATACCATCACCGGCTTTTGACCATGACTTTACACACCATTACATTTAGGGGAAATCCACAAGAAGAGTTATTAAAATATTGACCAAAATTCCTACCATTATAGCCTTTGTTATTACGTTCACGACCTCGGCCGTTGTTTGAACCTCAATATTGAGAATGAACAGAGGACACAATGGAGGAAGAATTAACATTAGAAGAAGCCACCAAGGTTGTTTGAGTGGTGGTGTCATCAGGTGTTGTGACCTTTATATGGACTTCTTCTGCTAACAAGAGTGGCCTTATGGCGATGAAAGAAGGGAGTGACCTAATGGCATTTAGTCTAGAAAAAAAAGTACGATAGGAAGTAGGTACCCCTTGTAGTTCCTTGTATCCAATAATAAAACAAATTTAACAAAGTGGAAATCATATAAAAGATATTTTTCTCTGTGTAGCTCAAATCCATGAATTTATTGATATGCAACACATTGCATGTAAAATATCATTTATAAACAACCAATTAGGAGGACGACAATAAGTTTTGACTAACTTTAATAAATGTCTACCATTTTCTTATTGGAGCATAGTAACTATTTACAAGATATATTGATTGCAATGAATAAAATTTCAACTGAATTTAATGTTATCAATACACAAAACTTATATTCTTCCAAATTAAAACCTCAGCTCTACGACGATGGATGCTTACTCTTAATATTTGCTAGATTAGACTTGATAGAACATATACAAACAAAAAAACCAATTCAACCACTTAAACAATCCATCATTCATCTTTTCAACTGTCAAAAATTCAAATATATTGACTTTTAGTCAGTTCTAATTCAATCTTGGAGAATTGTGAGAACATCCCAATTTGAGCTCCAAATCTAGGCCACTTGGATCATTGTAGTGATGTAAATGATTTTGTAGGAGTAGTAACAAGTATCTTTTATGGTCTTTATTTAAACGTTCAACCATTTTTTATCTAATCATAATCTACGGGAAAAAGAAAAACAAAGAAAAAACTATGAGTGACATATGTAGAAAAAGAAATAATTAATTATGTTGTTCAGACTCTTCAAACTTGTTGCCAGATGCCTGTCAGATGCTCTAAGAGTAGTTCATTTTTTAAAGATCTGAGATAGATGCGGCAAAATTTTAGTCTGAAGCATCATAGGCAATCAACAACTAATGGAAGTTGACCTTTTCTCTTAATTTAGTATTTTCATTTTGCAAGTCCTGTAGGAATTTTCGTTGTTGCTCAAGATTATTGCAAGTAGTACAAAAAAGATTCCTCAACTTGAAACGCATTTGCAAGTTCTCTAAATACAATCTTTTGTTTTTCAAACAAAGAATCTCTCTTTCTTCCTTATCCCTTTGGGCCTGAAATTAGTGCAAGTCTAGGTTATAGCTCATCGAAATCAAGGGTAATTGGATTCTTAAACCAATAAAGAAAAGCAATGAAATATATTTCTTCTCTTAAAAATTCTATTAAATGATAGACTATTATGATAACAATGAGGGAAGTATCACTTGTTGGAGTTATTCCTTATTTGGAGTACTATTTTTTCTAACACGTCCAAGAGTTATGGTGGGATGTATATGATCCTTCAATCCTTAATTAGAGGTCTCAGATTTGAATTTTGGATAAATAGGGCCCCACTAAAACTATGGGGTACTAGACACGGGGTGAAAACTCACCCATCATACAGCCCTCAACCTAACATATAAGACAGTGTCAAAACGCTTACTCCGTTGCCATACTTTGAGATGCTCCTCCTGGTCGCCAAGGAGCAAGGCTAGTCATGATAGGCTTAACTTTAAGCCCATATGATTCGGTTCAAATAAATCAAGTCCCTTGGCTCACTTGCTCAGGCGGACTTTCTTTATCTTCCATAATGTTCAAAGTAGTATGATTTAAGATGTGAAACGAACAGAAGCCAAACATAATGAATGAATAAGAAATTTACAGCAGGGGAAACTAATGATTCTTACTCTACCAAACTCTAGCCAGAAAGATGGAGACGGCGCACAAGAATTTAGTAAGAACTAAGAGACGTTGCTTCCTAACTTAAGTTGACCTACCAATGAAGCATAAAGTACTTGGTCAGGCGGAGAGAGGTTTGGGTTCGTTCAAGGATCTCGCATCACAAAGAAGTAGGTAGTGTAACACAGGTAGGCTTTTTACCAACGAAATTCAAAAATGCTACGGTTCCACGTGTAAGTGTCAAACCCATGAGCTATAACATTTTTTGGACCTCCTTTCCTAGCTGTTACACTTAGAGAAGTTTTCCTTGTTGGAAATAGATTTGGCTTTGTACTCTCCAATTGAGATGCAACAGAAGTTCATACACCTTGGTCACGAGACTTTTACTCCATCAGATAAATGATTGTATCTCTCTCTTAGTTCTCAATTTTTATGAAATCAATCATTTTTTACTCTGGTCATCGCAGAAAAGTTATTGCAGTACTTCTATTTTATCACACTAAACACAAAATACTTCTAGCATAGGGTGATGAGAACTCGGGTGGAGATGGAGATGCACTTGATTGGGAAGAGAAAGAATCCTTAATATGTGGAATTGACTAGTGATAAGGTAATACACAATGAAATTAATAAACTTAGAAATAGATATATAAATTAATTTGGCAATTGTGGAAAGAGCCATTTTCTTAGTGTATATGGTGTAAAATTCCCAAAACTTAATTAGCCAAGCGCCCAGAAAGTTCCCAAAACTCAATATCAAATTTACTTATTCTACTGCCTATTTAGCCAAGCGCCCAGAAAGTTCAGGCTTATGCAACACATTCTTAAGAGGAAATGAAGCTACTACGACAATTGGGTAGCATTACAATATGGTCGAATCTTTTGCGATGACATTACTAAGGCAAAAACTAACCTTTCGAGTAATAGGTACCGGATTTCGGCCCCTGACATTACTCTACTTACGTAATAGATAGAAAATTACGTACCTTTTTCCTTTCGTACCAGAACTGCACTTACTACTACCTCCGAGACCGCCAGATATATAAGTAGTTGTTTTCCATCCTTTGGCTTTGACTTGAGCGGAGGACTGGATAGGTAAGCTTTCAGGTCCCGTAGGGCCTGTTGGCATTCGGGCATCCAAATAAAATCGTTAATCTTCTTTAAAAGTGAAAAGAACATGTGACATTTTTCTGATGATTGGGAGATAGACCTGCTCAGGGTTGTCACTCGCCCGGTCAACCGCTATATTACTTTCACATCTTCAAGCGTGTTCGGTATGTATTCGATCTCCTTTATTTTATCAGGGTTTATCTAGATTCCTCTCTGAGAGACCAAGAAACTCAGAAATTTTGCGCAGCCAACCCCGAAAGCACATTTCTAGAGGTTTAGCTTCATATTATACATTCTCAACACTTTAAAGGTTTCTTGCAAATGAATTAAATGGTCATTTGCATGAAGACTCTTAACAAGCATATCATCTATATATACTTCCATTATTTTTCCTATTTATTTTTCAAACATTTTATTTACTAACCTCTGATATGTAGCTCCGGCATTTTTTAGTCCAAAAGCCATAACGTTATAACAGTAAGTACCAAAAGTAGTTAAAATATGTTTTTTCTTGATCTTCTGGGTGCATCCTTATTTGGTTATACCTGGAATACGCGTCGAGAAAACTCATTATCTCGTGCTCGGCCGTAGCATCGATCATCTGATCTATGTTTGGCAACAGAATAAGTCTTTCAGACATGCTTTGTTCAAATCTTTATAATGAATGCACATTTAAATTTGTTTCCCTTTTTTGGTACTACGAATACATTTGCTAATAATTCCGAGTACTTTACTTCCCAGATTGATCCTATATTAAGCTATCTAGTTACCTCCTCTTTAACAAACCTGTTGTGGAGTTCAGCTATTTGGCCATTTTTTCTACCGCACGGGAGGGAAACAAAGATCTAGGCCCAACTTATGAGTTGTGACTTCTGGAGGGATGCCTATCATATTTTCATGAGACCATACGAAGCAATCAGCGTTAGATATAAGATATTTAAGGATTAAATTCCTGAGCCCTGGGGTTAACCTGGAGCCCAGGTACACCTTCCTGTCGGGAGTTTCCAGGTATAGTGCAATCTTCTCAAGTTCCTCTAGAGTGGACTTTGTGGCATATGACTCGTCGGTACCTAAAATTATCTAGGCACCCGGTACCGATCTAAAAACTCCTCCTCTTGATAAATCAATTTTTATTCTGCCAGTGGAACCTGATGGACATATACTGGTGCCATCTCTACTTCCTGTAATTGTTATTTAGCATCCATCTCCACATCTGGTTCCTCTATGGAGAACATTTTTCTTGCAGTGGGTTGTTTACCCCAGATTTCCTGAATTCCTTCTTGTGTTGGGAACTTTACCAACAGATGCAGTGTTAACAGAACTGCCTTCATATCATGTATCCATGGCCTTTCGAATATTGCATTATACCTCATATCATCATCGATGACATAGAATTTGGTTACCTTAATAACACCCATCGCGTCCACTGGTAGATCAACTTCCCCCTTCGTGGTCTCGCTTAACATATTGAACCCTGAGAGAGTTCTAGCAGCCAGAACTATCTAGTCTGCCATATTCATTTCCTCTACCACCTTCAATCAGATTATATTAGCTTAGCTTTCGGGATTGATCACAACTCTCTTCACCTGGAAGCAGTCAATAGGTACCATGACCACCAGTGTATCATTGTGAGGGAACATTACTCTGACAACGTCTTTTTCAGTAAATGTGATAGTATGTTCGTTCGGAATCTCCCGAAATCACTTCTCCCAGGTCACCTAGATTTTCGTCTTCTTGTTCGCGGTGAAAGATGTGGCGGAAATCATTGACCCACCATAGATCATGTTTATAACATGAGACGGTACAGCCAGATTTGATTTATTTTTGATGGATGGTCCCCACTCGTAATTGTTTCGAGCTCTCTCGCTCAAATATTCTCGAAGGTGGCCCCTGCTTAGCATTCCTACCACCTCTTCTCATAGATATCTATAATATGCAGTTTATTAACACCCCATACTTTCAGGCGATGTTTTAAAAAGCTAGACGAATCCAAGTAGACCCTATTCTTGGAGGATTTATGTTATATTCACGTATGCAAATAAAGAGCTTAGTATAGAAATGAATGCGGTCCCGAAATAATTTAGGATTTAACAAGTGTGACAATGGAGATTAATAATAATAGTTGTATGTCCCAAAAGAGGTTATGGACTAGTGCTATATCGCATGATTATGACATTGAGTATATGAAGTGTGTAAAAATAATTTGGTATATAAATAAAGTGAAATCAATGAGTTAATTATGTGTGTAATTAGTTAAATTTTGGAGTGAAGTAGAAGAAGAATAAAGAAGAGAAATTGATTAAATCCTAAAGGAGGCTACTAGATTAGTGTAGAAAGCATTTGTTTTCCACTTGGAGGCTATATAGAATGGGAGAACATGACTCATATAAGTATACAAAGTGATCTGGTGCCTTACCCTTAGGAGGTGTACAATTCACATAAATAAATGGACCCCACGGTCAATTAAGTATTACTACCTTTGATGCTTTATGTTTTCCTCACTAATTTTATCTTGAAAACGTCAATTGCTACCTTGAGGACTTCATTAGCTTATGAAGATTTCATGAACTTGTGCAGCAGCAATAAAATATTTTTGAGGATTATAACTTTCTACGTTGGGCGTCCTTTTTAACACCAAGAGGAAAAAAATTATGTCCCAACAATTAATCTTACAAAACTAGTTATTTTGAGACAGAAACGTGAGTAGCAACATAAGTTTAACGTGTGTCGGGAGTACTGAGTTCATTGTAGTAATTGAAAGGTCAATATTCGAGATATATAATCGCTTCCTAACGTTGTGGAAAGGTCGGCTTAAAGGTATGTTAAGGCTACTCTTTTCTTCTTTTGGCATGTTCTAAGTACGAATCGTAAATGTGATATTTTCCCATAAATGATTCTACTCTTAGTAGTTAAGGATGTTCATATTATTCATTCCTATTTTCAAAGCATGTCTAAATATGTTCCTAAATCCCTATTGAGGTATATGGAAAAAATGTTAATATTCATAATGTTAATTGGAGGTGAAACGATATTATGTCACTCCGATAAGCTCAGAATGTCTTGTTATCATTCATGTATTATTCTTGACTCATATGTGTTATATACACTATATAGTATGCATTATATATATATGTATGGGATGAGAAAAGGGATACGACGTTATATACACACACCACCTGACCAACTGGTATATGATAATGATTATGCCCACAGAGGCCGAAATGATATGATGGGAGACGACGTATATTATGACCCTCAGAGTCATTCACTACTGGTTGGTTGTTTCTTATCTCAGTTTACTTTTATGTCTCTGTTATGCTATTCTTCATGCCTGACATACTCGGTACATCAATCTTACTGACGTCCCTTTAGTCGGGGGACGCTGCGTTTCAGGCTAGCAGGCTCACGTAGGCAAGGTGACGATCCGCATTAGTAGGTTGCAGACTCAGCGGATATTGGAGCACTCCCCTTATTTCGGAGTATCGGTCTAATCTCGGTATGGTATTTTTGCATGTGCATATGGGTATGGTGGGACCCTGTACCGACCTTATGATATTGCGTATTCTTTAGAGGCTTGTAGACAGTGTTTTGTGTATAGCAGTTAGGTATGGCCTTGTCGTCCTTAGTATCTATATATGCATGGATTGAGTCCTTCTGTTTGTAAGATTTTACATAGCTTCTTTTCCAGTTTACTATTTCCATATGTTTCAGCAGAGTATCTCGTGGCGGCCCTCGTGGACCATGAGAAATTATGGTTATATGCTAAATATATGATTAGTGGTACTCGGCAAGTAAGGTCCGGGTGCCCGTCATGACCCTCCAGTTTGGGTCGTGACAAACTTGGTATCAGAGCAGGTCTGTCCTATGGAGTCTTCAAGCCGTGTGTAGTAGAGTATTGTTTATGGGTGTGTTGTGCATCACACTTATAGACAGGAGCCTACTGGGCGTTTAGGATGGTTACTTTCCCTTCTTGTTCTAGATCGTGCAGTATAGCCGAGTTATAAGCATTCCACTTCTAATCCATCTAGTGTTTATAATTCCAGTAATGCCTACAGCAAGGAGGAAGTTCAAGAGTATGAAGGCGTTGGATACGGCTACAGGTGAAGATACTAGTCGAGTGCTACCCGCTAGCGAGTGCCATAGTGAGACCCATGGTGCGACTCCTTCATATGATTCTCCCTAGTCCACAAGCGATAGAGGAGCGTAGCGGGGGCTACAGTACCCCCAGTTCCTCCACCTGATACTCCAGATGAGGATCTTGATATGCAAAGTGATGTACCGTTATTGACTCGATTAGTGGCCGCTCAGGATTTCATCAACCTAGACCCTTATGTATTCACGGGATCAGACCTGAATGCATACCCGCAGAATTTTCTGGATCCGATACAGCATACCTTTCGGGTAATAGATGCTACCGATACTGAGTCGGTAAAGTTTGCTTCTTATAGACTTCGGGACGCCGTGATGACCTGGTATGAGACATGGTAGCATTCTAGGGGACCTCGTGCTCCACGATCAGGAAGGATGAAGTTTTCAAAGTCCTTACAACATTTTTTGTCGGTCGAACTTCGACGGGCCAGGCAAGATAGGTTTCTACGTCTTGAGTAGGGCAATATGAGTGTTCAAGAATATAGCTTGTAGTTTAATTTATTGTCCAGTTATGCTCCTACGATTATAACTGAGATGAGTGACCGAGTACATATGTTCGTTACTGGCTTGGGACTGCACTTGGTCAATAAGTGTACTACGGCTTCTCTGAATCCAAATATGGATATTGCTCGCATTCAGGCTTATGCACAAAATCTAGAGGATCGTAAGAGACAACAGTGGGTAGATCAAGAACATGATAGGGGCCAGCATAAGAGGGCTCAATTCGTAGGTGATGTAGGAGAGTTTAGAGGTGGGCCTAGGCCACAACTTTATAGACATTCATCCTACCCGACAGCTAGCGCATCATTACCATTTTCGAGGTCGAGGGTTGATCGGTTTGGTCAATATGGACCAGGTCAGAGTTCAAGAGAACCAGGATCTTATTATATAGGGGATTCTATTCAGATGAGGTCGTTGTTGGCTCGATGTGATTAGTGTGGTAAGGCCCATTCGGGACCATGCCGATGAGGATTAGATGTGTGCTATTCTTGTGGTAATACAAGTCATATTATGCGAGAGTGTCCGACGGGAGGCGAAGGTGTTAGGGCCCAACTGGCCAAATCTGCAGCAGTTTCATCATCTTTAGTATGCCCATCAGGGAAAGGTCATCAGACGTTAGTCGGTCGAGGTAGATGTAGAGGTGGAGTAACTAGCTTCGCTGGTGGCCAGAACCGCATTTACGCATTGATGGGTCGACAAGATCAGGAGTCCTCACCTGATGTTATTATAGGTATATTATCAGTCTTTTCACATAATGTATATGCGTTGTTAGATCCAGGCTCCAATCTATCATATGTTACCTCTTTTATTTCCTGTAAGTTTGGTATGGAGCCTGAGTTGATAAGAGATCCATTTGTGGTATCTACACCATTTGGTGAGTCGATAGTTGCTAGACGGGTCTATCAAAATTATGCAATATTAGTTTGTAGCCATCAGACCTTAGCAGATTTGGTAGAATTAGAAATGGTTGATTTCGATGTTATTATGGACATGGATTGGCTAGCATCGTGCTACGCTAATGTTGATTGCCGAACAAAGATTGTTAAATTCCAGTTCCCAGGCGAGCCAGTCCTTGAATGGAAGGGTAATATGGCGACGCCAAAAGGTAGGTTTATTTCATACCTTAAGGCAAGAAAGATGATCTCCAAAGGTTGTATATACCATCTTGTTCGGGCTAGAGATATTGATGTTGAACCATGTACTTCTCAATCAATTCTGATGGTTAATGAGTTTCTTGATGTATTTCCAGACGAACTTCCAGGCCTTCCTCCCGAAAGGGAGATTGAGTTAGGTATAGACGTGTTTCTAGACACTCAGCCGATATATATTCCTCCTGATAGAATGGCTCTAGCTGAATTGAAAAACTTAAAGAAGCAATTAAAATATCTGCTTGAGAAGGGCTTTATTAGGCCTA